>JAADVE010000306.1:0-22480 GCA_023334595.1 Pythium utonaiense
AAGATCGAGCAGAAGGACGAAGAGGAGACGATCGACGCGTTTGGTAACGTCCAGAAGACCAAGATCAAGCGCAAGCTGACCCGTAAGGAGCTCAAGGCGAAGGCCAAGGCCAAGAAGGAAGCCGAGAAGCGCGGCGAGCACTACAGTGACTCGGACGAAGATGACGAGTAAACGCGCGCGCGCCATCCCGCATGATCTACAACCCATGGATGTGTCGCGTACGCTGTAACCTCACCTTATTTCCGCTAAATGAAAGCCTTGCATTGCATTTTCCATTCACGCGGCCTTCGTTTCCCTCCTTACTCCCACGTACCTCTCCGCGTCAGTGGGCCTGGCGGTAGTGGTCGGGGTACTTGTTGATGTGCTCCAGTAGCTCACGCTTTTGATCCTGAAGACACAGATACCTCATCCGCATCAGCACTCGACCTCACCAGCACAAGCTAGCACGGCAAGCAACGCACCTGAAGGTTCGCCGGCGTCTTGTCCAGCACGTCATCGAACATGGATTCGAGCGCTGGCAGCGGCTTCTTCTCGGCGACAGATAGAGCCTCCAACACGCCTGTGCGTGTGTCGGCATGCAAGGCCTCGTCCTCCTGCAGTGTCCACCAGCCTCTTCGCTGTGATCGCCACACAGCGTTTCCATGTCAGCCATCTCCCATACACCGAGTCCGAGGTGCGCGTCCACTCACCATAAGGTAGTTCTTCGTGCGAGTGATCGGGTTCAGCTCTTCGGTCCACTTCTTGATCTCGTCGACACTTCTGTAGAGCGTCGAGTCGTCCGACGTCGAGTGGTGCCCTTGGCGGTAGGTCATCGCTTCGATGAGCACGGGGCGGTTGTGATGAAGGATAAACTCTCGCGCAAGCCGGGTCACCACGTGGACCGCGAGGACGTCGTTGCCGTCGACTCGCATACTCGGGATGCCGTACGCGCTGCCCCGAGACGCGATCCCGTCGCTGCGGTACTGCTCTTTCGTGGGCGTGCTGATCGCGTAGCCGTTGTTGCGGCAGATAAACAGTACCGGGCAATCCTTCGTGGCAGCGAAGTTAAGCGCAGCGTGGCAGTCGCCCTCGCTCGACGCGCCGTCGCCGAAGTAGGTCACTGCGATACGGCTTTCTTTGGCCATCTTGAAGCCGTAAGCGGCCCCTACCGCCTGTGCTCAACAAGATGTTATGTGTAAGTTACCGAGTCAGTCCAAGTACCATGGAGATCTAGGGATGTGGAGGTGTCTGTCGTACGTGAGGCATTTGAGTGGCGAGAGGAGATGAAATGGTCTGGTAGTTGAGCTGCTTGGCGCCATAGTGCATTGGCGTCTGGCGGCCGAGCGTGTGGCCGTCGATGTTGCTACAGCATTGGTCGACGAACTCTTGCAGCGTGAACCCACGCCACATGAGCACGCCAGGCTCGCGGTACTGGCCGAAGATCATGTCCTCTGCACACAAACAGCACTCACAACACCCTCAGAGCGGAGATCGCGTGGGCTTTCGAGGAAACTGCTCGAGCATACCGATCGATAGCGCCGAAGCGGTGCCGAATTGAACCGCTTCCTCACCAAACGCAGTCAGGTAGAACGAGATGCGGCCCTGGATAGAGTGAAGACACGTGAGTGATGAGGCTCCGCCCTATGCGTCATTCTACGAGGCTCCGCCCTATGCGTCATTCTACGAGGCCCTGTACCTGGCGCTGAGCGTCGTAGAGGATGCGATCCATGGTCTGCCAACATGGATTGTCAGATACCAAGTCGCCTCCACGGTAATGAACACACACCAGGCGGACTCACGTTCATGCGCACCATGTTCGTGTACAGCTTCACCATGAGCTCCTGACCGAGCTCCGGATCCTCTGCACCGGCAACGATCTCCCCAGATTCATCCACCACTGAAACATCCCATCCACCAGTCAGTCACCCTCACTTACTCGAGCATCAGTAACTGCGCACTCGCCTCGAAAGCAACTCCTCGGTTTTTCCAGGATCGGGTCGTGGAACTCGAGCTGGCCAGACAGAGGCATCTGCGTGCCCGGGAATACTCCTGCATATCAAATCTCATCAGCATCACCCACGCACAGCCCACGCTCACCAGCAGCTCGTGGGTCCGCACTGAGATCTGCACTCGTCGACATGGCGCATCGCGGACGCGTCGCGATCGACGGCTTCAGAGCACGACGTGCTGAGCGCAACGCGAGTCGCAGCGCCATCTTCTTGAGCGTGCTGGTGGTTCGTCACGTTCGTTGTCGGACGTCAATCAGTCGCGATCTCTCGGTGCTCGTCCACAGCGAGCAGCGACGGCAAGGTCTCCGATAGAAAGGCATTGCGCAAACCGAGACTCGCTGCTTCAACTTCCATATTTCCAAAAGAAGGTATATCGTCGAACACATTGTGGTCAATACTGTGTTCAATACCAACCCTGAAATGAGTACAATCTAGATCTTCCCACCCTGTCGTGACTCAAATATGTGACGTGTGCGGATCCAGAAGATCCACCCAAAATACAGCCAGCACCTTCACAAAATGAAGAAATGGATTGACATCTAGACTTGGATCGCGTCAAAGACGAACGCCGGCACGAGTCCGTCGAGGAAGCTGCGCTGGATCTTAGCGCATCGCGCGAACTCCAGCATGAAAATGAGCGTGTTGACGACCTCCACGGGCAGCTCCGACACGTTGCCAGCACCGCCTTTGCCCCTGCCGCCTGCCTGGTCCTGGGCGAAGATGTCGTTCACCTTTGTGCGAACGTACTGGCCGAGGTACGCGAGGAACTTGTCCGTGTACGACGGGTGGAACTGCTTGAAGATGGTGAGAATGCCCAGAAGCAGCGGCTCGCCATCGATCGGGTTCTTGCCCACACGAGCCAGCGCGCCGAAGTTACGGTCGTACTGCAGCTTGGGCATGTACGCGATCACGAAGAGCATGCACATTGCAGCTAGGCCGTCGAGTGGCGCGTCGACAGTGATGTAGATCTTCTGGAACGGGTCGTTCGCGCCAATGTTCTCTAGGTATTTGTTGAGCTCGACAAGAATCGGGTTGCTGTCCGATCCTGGGTACGGTTTGTTCTTCGGGTCGCGGTAGTGTGCGCGAATGTCGTTCAGCAGCGATTGGTTCAGCGTGTCCAACGTTCCAGACAGCAAGTTGGCGTCCAGGCGACTTGAAAATGACAGTTCACTCGAGATCTGGCGACGAATCAAAGCCGCCTGACCGATGATCAGCACGGCCTTGAGCAGCTTGCTCATAATTTTCTCCACCTTCTTCAATGCTGCATCGTACAAGCGACTCGAGTGTTCAGGAATCTTCCATTCCGGCTGCAATGCGGTCGAAAGCTGGTCTAGCAGTGGGTAGTACGGAGTCACGGCCGTTCCCCAGAACTTGACCAAGTTGTTCAGCGTATGCACGATACGGAAGGAAAGCATTCGATCCAAGCCAGCCAGGCCGAGCAGGCCGACGCTCTTGTGAAGCACTGAAAATGCGCCGATGCCACACACCTCAACACCATCACCAGAGAACCAACCGATGCACTGTGGTGAGTACACCGTCGTGTGTGGATCGGTCATGATGAACAGCGCATGCATCAAGCGTCCCATGAAGTTGACGCTCATGTCGTTCGAGGGTGGCTGGAAGCGCGGGATCGGAATAGCGCGGCTCTGATACTGGGAGGCGCGGTCGTACACCTTCTTCTTCAGGTACCGATTGCACTCCTGCTCAACATTGTAGTTGATGATTCGCGATAGCTCCTCGTGCCACATGCGAAGCCCGTAGATGTTGATATAGTCTTGGATATACTCGAACGAGAGTCGGTAGGCGTTGAGCGTCGAGGCCAACTCCACGAAGATGCCGTGGCACTCTTCCGACGTGTTCTTCTCGAACATGAGCGTGTCGTGGAACGCCTTCGAGACGCGGTACACGAGCTCTTTGCGAAGTCCGTCTTCGAGCACTTGACGAGGGTCGACTTCAATGATACCTAGCAGCGTCTTCTTCATGGCAAGAATGCCTTCCGTGTACTTGGACACCTCGTTCGTCGCACGTGCGAGACGGTATCGTTCGTTGAGCTGTGCGTGGGTCTTGAGAAGCGTGTTCTCAAACTTGACTGGAATCGGCTGCATGTGGTCGGTCTGCAGCTTGATAATACCGGCCAGGATACGGAAGACGCTCTGCGGAATGACCTCCATCACACGTCGCACATAGTCTACAAGCTCACCAGAGTAGTACTCGGCCACGGAGATCACGTCTGCGGAGCCACACTGATGGATACGTGTGAGTGGCACATCCAGGATCGACGCGAGTTTGAGGAACACGGCTCGCAGCAAGATCACCGAAGACGGGTCGTTCTTCACCCGCTGGTGGAGAATGTTCATGAAGTCGTTGATGATCTCCCACGCGTACGAGAGATCCGACACGTTCTCGATGATCGCCATCACTTCATCGCGAATGCGCACAGTTCGTACCATCTCTGTGAGGAACTCGCGCGACTCCTCAAGATACGCCTTGACTTGCAGGTTGGTGTCGATCTGGTCGAACTGCTCGACGTGGCCCAGCGCTTCAATGAGGCGCTTAATCCGTCGTCCTGCCTTGATGTGGTCAATGTAATCAAGCGAGTTGACCTTCTCCGACAAGTCCTTGAACCACGAGATCAGGTCCTCATTACGCTCCACACGTGTGAGCGGCTTCTCGCCCGTGAAGTACTCGCTGAGCTCGATCATGCGTTCGGACGTCTCCTTCATGCATCGCTGCCAACGCTCTTCCTTCGTGTCAAGCAGCATCTCAAACATTTGCTTGAGTTTCCACTCTAACTGCGACACCTTGAGCAGCAGCGTGATGAGTTTGTCTGGATCCGTGCCTCGATCAAAGATCTCGCGTTGCTCTTTCGAGTTGTTCATCATCGGAATCACGGGCTGGATCCGGCTGTGTAGGAATGTCCACCTGATCGTCACATTCGCATGGCGAATGCAGTTCAGCAACGGGTCCAAGTTCTCCAGCACGTACTGATCCGTCAGCACGCCCTCGGTCAGGAAATAGTTCAGCTCGTCGATCGACTTTTGCGTCTGCTGCGCTTTCCGCTTGGTGATGTGCGCAATGTTGGACGGCTCAAGCGTGTTGGCCAGCGCCAAGCGCGCCGCCGGGTACGCCGCCCACTCCAGCGAGAGATCCGCGACAGCGCCCATGTACGTGGTGATGATGAAGTTGTCGTTGAAGTGGCGATCTACTATCTCACGCATGCTCGCCTTTTCGTGGATGAGAATGTCCGGTGCGAAGTAGAGAATCACGAACAACATCGACGCCTGGGCTGCGAGACGCGTGCTGCGGTGGTTGCGGTGCGGGAAGCTCGGCTCCTGCAGGTACACGTCGTCCGACTGGAGCTTGCCGATGACCATGCTCACGACTTCCTCCGGGGGCGCAAAGCGCTTAAAGTACCGCTCTGGGTACTGCGGAGGCTTGGGCTGGCCAGGGAGGTAGCCCGTCACACGGCAGAGCTTGCACACCTCGTCGATGTTCTCCAACGCTGACTCGCCCTTGCTTCGGTAGAACGCGATCACCATCTTCTCGCGGGTTGGGCCCGGGATCTTGCGGTCGAGCAGGAGCAAGATCACGCCGTACAGGTAGAGTGCTTCGCTCATCAGCTGTGCGCCGTCCGTATCCAGCAGGATGTTTGCCAACGTGTGCTGGATGAAGAATCCCTTCTCCAGGTTATCGAGAAACTCGAGGTAGTCGCTGATATACTACAGGGAACACACCACCACAGTTAGCCCCTCCCCCACTCTCTCCCCATCGAAGTGCAGCGCTGCTAGCGAGCGGTGGATAAGATACCTTGTAGATACCGTCAAAGAGCTGGTAGAATCGCTCGAGGATGTCGGCGTTGTTGTCCATGAACTCGTCGTCGACGTCCAGCAGCTCCTACAGAGATCCCCCAGCATCAGCGTCTGCTCCAGAGTCCAGACGCCACCGCAATCACACCCATCAGCGCCACGCACCGTGTTGCTGTTGACCATGTTCTCAAAGTCCTCGGGGCTCTTGAGGTACGCAAAGTCGAACAGGATGTTGAGGTACTTGAGCTGCTCCGGGTCTTCCACGTGCGACGGCCCCATGAACACTCTACAGCACCACCACCAGCATCATCAGCATCCGCACCACCTCCCCTCCAACGCCAGCGCAAGCCCGTCGCGCTCCACGTAGCGTACCCTGGGATGTTCTGTGAGAGGCGCAGCAGCTCGGCGACGATGGCGCCGCCGCGGCTCACCAGATGCAGCAGCGTCTGTCCGCAGTCGTTCTCCTCGGCCAGGAACTCCATCTCGGCGTCGTCTCGGGGCGTGCACGCAGCTCACGCAGAGGGGTCAGGCAGCACACTGCTGGGGCGGTCACTAGCTACACTCGCGGAAGTCGCAGGCGCGTCGTGTACGCAGGCCGCTTGGTGGGGATCTGCGGGATCTGCGCGCCGCGGTGTCGAAGCTGTTCTTTGAGGAGCCAGCGGAGGATGGCGACATGTTCAATTGGTGGTGTGGACCACACCACGTTGGAGGATTTCAGCCAATGAAAACACAGAGTCAGGCAAAACCCATCGTTGATTGGTTGAAATAGACGATTTAGAATCATGTTGACGTTCCCGACCGACCGACCGGCTGAATTGATCTGCTCATCAGCAGCTAACGTCACGGATACTTTGCTTTTGGAGTAGCCAATTCATTGCCAATTGGTTCCGTTGCATAAATACTGGGGGAGTGCGTTGTGCTGCGTTCTAGTGACTCTCAACGCTTGTCCTGGCTGGTGGGCGGACGCAGCAGCGTCCACTCGTCCGACACTGTCGCGTGTCGAGCTCCGAGCTGCTTGATCTGCTTGAGCCGCTCCTCGCAGTTCATCGTGAAGCCGATTGCCTCCTGGTGGAACGCCTGGCACGCGAGGTTGGCGTTCAGACATGTTTGTCGCACACACTGCGCAACAACCGCAGCGGGGACGACTTGCGTGCCGTGCAATGGCCCGAACGGCGCGATGCCTGGCTTGCACTTCACTTGCGTGCGGTACTCGTGATCGTTAAGCGGTTGTACGATGATGTGGACGTCGTTGAACTGGCCAGAGAAGGTGTGCACGTCGTAGTCGTCATCGCACTCCTGTACAACCGCAACAAATACTACCGTAAGCTGCAGAACGACCCATTGGCTGAGCTCAGCCACGCACCTTGAATACGATGTGAACAAAATCGTTGCCGATCAGTCGTTTTTTCTTGATGGTCTGGGCGCTGTGTCCCTGCTGCGACGGTGTCGTCATGGAGTCGTCGTCCAGCTCTTCGTACGGAGTCATCATCGTTGCGACGTGGAACACCATCTACAAGCCAAACAACATGAGATCACACGAACAACGTTCAAGTTGAATAGCACCGTAGCCAGTCCCACGTACCTGAAGCGAGTGACTTCGATAGAGCAGCATGTACTTGCCGTCGCTGTGCTGGTCGGATGTGTCCATGCCGCCCGAGAATCCATGGAGACCTTCCAAACGGGTCACCGAGCCGAGCGTGCGGAGAAAGTTGAGATACCGGACCGATCCACCGAAGTTGCCGAGGATGTCGACTTCGGCCTGTTGTTTGCCGCTTCGCCAGTAGAGGACGCCAATCTTGTGGGTCTCGAACTCAGGCGTTCGGTCAAGGATGCTGAGACCGAGCGTGAGCGACGCTCCCTCCGCCAAAATCTGAGGGCGGCCTTCCATGTTGCTGTCGAAGAGTTGCATCATCAGAAAGAGTGAGTCCGTGTCTTCTGGCGTAGCGGGTAGGTCGACAGGCGTGCTGGCATCCACGGCAGCTGGTTGGTGTTGCTCTTCCGCCTGGGTCGCTTCATCTTCTTGTGGTTCAGCGGATGAGTTAAGAGCGCCATCGCTCTCCTCTGTAATGGTCGGTGAAACAGAAAGATCTGGCTGCAGTACGTCTTCCTCGTCGCGGCTGGATGCCTGGTTCCGAGCTCCTTGCTCGTCTTCGTCCATCGAGTTATCTCCGCTTCCCGCCTCGTCAATGGTATTCACAAGCTTCACAGGATTGGAGTCGTCCAACGCAAATTGCTCCATTCCTGCGAGACGATTCGCTCTGTCATCGGTAGTAGCATCTCGAAAAAACGACGGAGACCCACCGATTCCATCGTACGCTGGGAGAGGAGGAACTGGAAGATGATGCGGGGAGAAGACTACGTGGCTGGGAGCGGTTTGTGATGTAGTCGATGGTTCAGACGAGAGAGTCGCCCTCACTTGTCGTGAGTGAAACAGCTTCGTGCCGGTTCGACTCGGAGCTGGGGGCCGTGGCGGCACCGTGATTCCTGTCTTTGTTCGTTCTACCTGCTCTGTCGGGAACTTGGTGTGATCACGCGATGCTGTGGCTCGAGTAGCGCCATCTGCGATGTTGCTAAAATTGATAACTAGATCTGCCTTGGAGCCCGTCGGCTCCTGAACGATGTATGGTTGTCGCATGGCTAAGTGCCACTTTGTTGTCGAGTTTGCACGGCGAACGACTAGAACTGAAGGCTTTCCGGAGCACGACTCGATACTGACGATTGCGTTGTGGTGAACCCAGGATCGACTACTTCTTGTATGCACCACTTGATCTTCTCGGAAGTTATCGTCCGGACTGGTGACACGAAGAGCTGGTGCGGGGATGATATCCGAACGAGACAACGCAAAGCTCGTGAGGAAGTCGATAGCAGCCTCAATGATCGAGATGTCATTGCTTGTCGCGGCCGTGTTGCTATACTCGCTCAGCAATGGCAACGCGTTTGTAGCTAGAGATATGCGGTCTTCCCGTCGCTCGCACCGAAAGATGATCTCGCATAATACCCGATACGCCAAGTAGCATGTCGCCTTACCAGCACGGAGCCGAAGAGCAAGCAAGACGAAGTCGTGCAGGATCTGCGCTGTGTGCTCGAACTGCATACGAATGTCCGGCGTATTCACGATGAGGTTACCGATCATCTCGATCACGGCCGCATGCCCATCCGCCCGAAAATCACCCTCGGGTGTATGAAAGCAAACCTTGGCGCTGTGAAGGAGCATGTCGAGGTTTGCCATGATGACGTTTGGCATGATGTGGCCCAGGAGACTAATCGTATTGACAGCGGTACGGAGCAGCTCCAGTTCAGAGTCGAAAATGCGACGCAGACACTTCACCACCGTCTCCCGATCAGTCTTCGAGCCTGATGCTGTGCGTAAAGCTCCATCACTTGCTGTCAAACGCTTCTCGGTAGCATGGGTGGCGGCAAGCACGTTGAAAAGACTGGAGTTGTGGGTGCTTGACTGAAACTTTGAAAAAACTCTGGATGTGAAGGCCATCTGAGGTGAGGATACTTTTGCCTCATCACTGTTAACGGCGGTGTGGCTTGAAGACTGGGACGCTGTTTGCTCTTTAGGGTCATCACCAGATACTGACGCCGCCCTCGATCGGCCCACACTCATCGTTCTACCGCGCGTTGGCCAGATCCATTGTGAATCGTTGTGGGGAGACGGGCTGCCACTTTCAGGGTTCTTCATTTCGAGATCTTTTCCCGAAATGACAAGAGGAGTCGCCAATACCCCAATGCAGCAGATCATCAGATGATGCCGCGTTCCAGCGTCGAGGTCTCCGATATAGCTCACAAAGAGCTCCAGGATTTGCAGCCCCATCATTGTGAAGCGCGTCTTGCAAAGCAGCATGGACGCTTCGTGAAGATTCGATTTCGCAGCAACTGGGTTAATGCGAGTCGTAGCTGCAGTGCGTGATTGACGGCTTTGCATACTTGATCGGTTATGAGCCTCGGTATCATTTGGAGACACGGTGGCTTGACTCGTCTGTATGTTTTCTGCATCGAACTCTGCAATCAATGAAGATACCTCGTCGGGAATCGCAGCACGACCGAACGCGTGATAGTCAACGTACGAGATGACCTTCATTGCCACGTCGCTGATGTCAATGTCGGCCAAGATGAGGCGGTTGCAGAGCATGCGGCGTAGCCCTTCTACCGCCATGCGGAACACTGTGGAATGTGTTTCTGTGCTGATACGAGTGAGCAACGCTCGAAGCCCATGTGAGACGGGGACCGCTTGTTGGTTGCGAGCAGCGCGGCGCGAGCAGAAGAGGAAACGCGATGTTCTGACTTGGCTCTCTCTCCACTGCAAACGGTAGTCTGAGCTTGCCTCGCACACTTTGAGAAGACACTCCAACGCACAGTGACGGACCTGCCAGTTCCGGTGGCTCTCGACGGCGCTTGTGATCATGCCGTACATGCGCAACGAACGCGACTGTGGTAAGTGGTTAAAGTACGACGAGAAGAGGGACACGATGCCGGACATTGCGCAGATCTGGGAATCTCCGTATGTCGACAGATGCACGGCATTGTCCAAAATATCGAGTAGCGACTCAAAACGCACGCTTTCCAGTGTCCTGGCAACTTCTGTGATCAGATCTAGCGCCTTCCGCCGAATGGTGGACTCTGGATCCAGGTATACGTCGCTCAGCATAGGCAGCAGGACTTCTTCGATGACACGGTCTTCACTAACATTGCGACTTGACCACAAGTTTACCTGGAGCAGCTCCAGTGCCTCTAGCCGAATAGCTGGTGGCGCCTCTCTGTTCATGAAAAACGTGGCCATTGTATCTTCAAGTGTGTGCAGCCAGTCAGCATGGTGTGCTGGGTGAGCTGCAAGTGCTCGATACTGAAGAAGCAGCCTTGCTGCCGACTCTGGTAAGTGCACAAGATACTCTTGGAGCACATCGTAAAACTCTTCGACGTCTCCACTGAACTTGTCTTCCCGAACCAAATCAACCACAACTTGCAATGTGTCCAGCAATTCTTTGGGTATCCTGGTCATGTGGACGGGGACATCGGTACGCAGCTGAGTCGGCTGCTGAAGGCGCTTCGTCACCGAACTGTCTGCAGAATCTTCGTTCGCGTCGCTCTGCTGGTTGCGGTGCTGAACTTGGCCCGGGTGTTCATCCCCTTGTCCCACTGTGCCGTGTGTCCTTGAGAGCCATGGCTGCAGTGTACGAAGCATGCGAAGGATGATATCCCACTCCACAAGCAGCTTCTTCGATAGATGTGGCTTTAAAGTATCCGAGGCGGCAGTTGTCTGCCCGTTTTTGTCGCCGTACTTCTTCACCAATCGCTGGATAGCCAAGATGACCTCAAATATGACGACGCCGTTATCACACTCCAGACACGCCTCGAGTGCGAGGAGGATCGGCGCCCATTTGATCTCGTCAAGCTTGGTAACGCGTTGAGAGCCCCAACACGACATACCGACGAAGAAAACGGCTCCCCGAAGAACCCACTGGTTGTACTGCATCGGATTCTCGAGCAGTGTGACGAGGCCACGCAATACTTGGAAGCCAGCGCTGCTGTTCAGTAGATGCTTCATAACCGACCACGTTCCATGGCCATCGGCATTTACCATCCAGCACAGCGTACGCAGACAAACGGAAGTTCCTAGGGCTCGTTCCAGTCGATGCGTTGCCAAGACGTGGAAGAACGCTAGGTATCGCTTGCAGGTCTCCATATCGCCACGTGACCACGCAACGTCACATCGCCCGCAGATAACACTCGTGATAGCAATGACCGAGTCGAAGTTCAAAGACAAAGGGCTTCGCCGCAGGATACTCTGGATCAGGTTGAGGAGCTCGCGCTGCTCGTTCGATTCTTCCAGCCAGTCGATGAGAAGCCATCCAAGGTCGTCTTGGAATGGCTGCACGTATCGGCCATCATTCGTGAGGATGCGCAACGTACGCTGCCGCGGCTCAAAGTCACCGCCTTGGTCGTGGTCTTGCAGTCGATTGAACACAAGTCGTCGCGTGGCCTCACTCAATTGATTTCCGTAGTGTGTCAAGCAGAGACATGTCACTTCGAAAGCCAATGTGCGCACCTCTGGGTACCGGTTGTGGAACAACGGATCCATGGCATCCACCAAAAGCTCGACGCTTTCGTCTGCTGTTGACCGTGGAGCTCTCGATCGTGGTCTTCTGATCGAGCTTCCATCATCGGACGAGCTGTCCGCGTCGCTCACGCTGTCTTCTTCGTGGTCCTGTCTGGAGGTCGACGCCACAGCCTCAATCGGCACGATCGACGCGACCGACGCGAGCCCCACTGCATGGCTCTCTCCACCACTTCCGCTAGTGTAGTCATCTTCACGCGTGGGTGCGCGTCGCCTGAGCACCGTGATGATCTTCTCCATATCTCTCGAGAAAGCCCGTTCGTCGGCACGGAATCGCTGGCGCTGCCATAACCGTTGCAGCTGCGTGATGAGCTCACCTACACCGGCACTGTTACGTCCGTGGGTCGAAGATACTGAGGATCGCGTGCTGCCCATGCTGTCGGTGCGCGTGCGGCTGCGCGTGGCTTCGAACGGCCCAAGATCGCGAATCTCGCGCGCCGACGGCCGCGGCAGCCGCCCCACGACGCTTCTGGTCAGCGCAAGCGAGTCGGTGGGTGGCAACGCTGCCAACCGCAGCGTCGTCCCCGCATCGCCCACCTCTCCGATCTCGAGCGGCGACTCGGCGCTGGCTTGTTCAGCAGCAGCGCGCATCGCGTCCAAAGTCGTCACTTCCTCGTCAGTCAGTGCGTCGCCGCGAGACCGTCGCAGCAAGCCGCACTCGCGCGTTCTCGTGCCGCGGGTCCTCGTCGACGGATCTGTGCGCATGGCCCGTGGATGTATCTCCGTCGCGCAGCGCGTGTCTTCTCTTCCTCGCGCCGATCAACGAGCTGCCCGTCCGCTTTCCCTTTCCGTGACTACCGTCGGCTGTCCGTCCACACAGAGAGCTCCAAGCACAGAGACCATCACTCCTTAAATTTTTAACCAATCAGAAGTCTTCTATGCTTTCATTTCCACCAATAGGAATGGACTGAGTGTTATTTTGGCCAATGAAACGTGCGGTAATCCGGAATGAATGCTCATGAGCCACGACGAGAGGGAAAATATCGAAGCCAGCGGTCACTCGGACACCGCCGTCGTCCACCGACTAATCCGTGGCTCGTGGCTCGTGGCTTCAGCATGATCATTCAAGGATTCCTTCGTCTTCGTCCACAGTGGGCACTCTCCCAATCGCATGTGAGTGTGTTCAGGCTGAAGCATGACGACACGACGCTAATCAGACGCAGGCGTATCTTCGCGTATCCATCTGCCTTCGCTAAGCGAACGTTACGAGACGCGTCACGGAAGGAAGGAAGCGATCGAAGCATCCACGCAGCAGGGTGCAGGCAAACTAAATATGTATAGGTGTGTATGGCTCGCTGAGTCTCTCTCTCTATGTACTCGCTCTTGCTTGGTGACTTCATGGGGAGGGCGAGCGAAGCCGTCGCTATCTAGTGGAAGTAGTGGGACCAGACCGATCAGGGCCTGGTGGGGGCACGGGAGTGCTTCGAGGTCGACGATTCGTCCGCTGTGGATGATGGGGAGGACGAAATCTGCGACCGGAAGCCGAACGTATTCTCGAGCTGCGTCGATGGCACCTGCGAGAGGCTTCGGTACTGGCCCAAGGCCATCTCGACCTCGCCAGGGGCGTGAGAAAACGCGAAGCCGGTGTTGCGGCGAACGAGACGAGGAGCCTCCATAACGGAAAGTGATTCCTCACCCTTGGCCAGGCGATTCCACTCACGCATGAGATGCGACGGTTCTGGGTAGAACAGCACGCGTCCCGCCTTCGCAATGTAGTTGGGCAGCACTGTTCCGACTGTGGTGATGATCAGTCCGAACCAGAACCACGACTCGGTCAGCAGCTTTTGCAGGACGCCATAGGCGACTTCGGTCTCGTACAACTCGGTCTTGGTCCAGCCGTACAGTTGGCAGAAGAACGCCATGAAGAGGTAGTAGAACACGAGCGTGCCCACCGTCGACAATGTGTTTGTCTTCGTCCAGTTGCTCGTCATGAGCGCCACTTGCGCCGTGGACGACGTGATCAGGTATGTGTACGCTGCGACACCGGCAGCCCACAGACCCAAATCGTTCGAGCCGAACTGGTACAGGTCCTTGGAGTCCTTGGCAAAATACCAAACAACGAAGCCGTTCGAGAAGAACGGCACGGCGAAGATCACGTAGGCATGCCAGATACCGAGTCCACACCAGCCGAAGAACGACATCCAGTTGAAGCTTCGGTTCTTGAGGCCGTTCACGTACAGGGTAGGATACTGCATGAGCACTGCAGGCGACACGTCTTGGTTGTACATGGCGATGAAGACAATTGGGATCGTCGTGAAGAGCGCGTTGTACAGCGTGAAGAAGATACTGAAGTACATCAGCAAGCCACTGTACATCGTCTGCATAGCCAAGAAGAAGTTCGACATCGACAGTGCCACGTTCTTCATGAACGAGAAGAGGATGAGCTTGGAAATACGCTTGTAGCTGTAGTTTCCGTGGACGAGAAGCAGGCGTTTCAGGAACTTGAACTGGCCGAGGGCGTAGTCGCTGGACAGCACTGCCTGGCGACCTTCCTTACCACTGATTCCGATACCGACGTTCGCAGCTTGAATCATCGGCACATCGTTGGCTCCATCACCGATCGCCAGTGTAATGTTACCCGGAGAAAACAACAGAGTTGGTTCCGTCACAAGCTTTACAACCGACGCCTTCTGGGAAGGTGAGCATCGGCAGCAAATGACCGACTTACACTGCGTCGCGACGGCCAAAAACAGGTACTTGATGTCATCTTCCAGCACGAGAGCGAGCGTCTTACCGTCGATCACCATCGCGTACTCCAGCTCCTCATCCAGGTACTCGTCACCCATGGACATATTGTCCGTCTTCGGCTCGAATTCCTTGTCACCATGGCCGCGATCGAAGCTTGCTTCAGAAAAGGCATCAACTTGTGGGTAGACCTCATCAAACTGCGCACTTTGGGCGTCCACTGGTGTCGTCTCGAATCCTGGGCGCTCCTCACGTTTCACTGCACGTCGGCGTTTTTTGCGCGCTTCTGCTTGCTGGTCACGGCCGACAGTGGCGGTTTTCAGCAACGTCCACGTCAGTTCCAAACCACGCTTGAACGCCTCATAGAGCACACTGAAAGCAGACGAGTGCTCATCAGAACCCCACTTGTCGTCGACCCAGTCCACGTACAGCTCCTCCAATTTCGCGCGAAGGCTCGCCTTGTCACGCTGGCCGAGCACGACAACGTCCATGTTGTCATCGATGACATGAGAAGACATACCAATGCTCAACGCGGTTTCCTTCTTGTCACCCGTGAGAACCCAGAAGTTGATTCCGGCCTTTCTCAATGAGCTGATGCACTCTTCAACTCCATCCTGCAGCCGATCTTCAATAGCAGTCGCACCGAGGAGAACCAATTCAACCTCGATCAAGGCGGAGACTCGCGCGATCTTTTCTGCTCGGCCATCCATCGACATCTCAGCTTCACGGTACAGTCGGTTCCACTGCTCGTACTCTTCGTCGCTCAACTTGCGCATCGCAGTCGTCAACGTACGGAGACCTTCAGATGCGTATTCTTGCAGATGGCCTCGGGTGACGTGGGCGACGCCTTGCGGCTGCGACTTCGACAGCAGTTCGAAGATGATGTCGTCAGCCCCCTTGCAGTAGAGATAGATTCCACCTTCAGGGTGACGGAAGATGACTGACATTCGCTTGCGATCACTGTTGAACTCGAGGACGTTCAGAATCTCGAATGACATTGGCTGACCCTGAATCAACGTGTGGCAGATCGGGCCATCACGGGAAGCGAGAACGTAGCCGAGGTCGTTCGCGGCGAGTACAAGCGCTTGTTCGTCTGGAGACGAGGCGTTGTATTTCACTGGACAGGATGATGGCGACGGTGGTTTTCCGTCAGCTCCCTCACTCGAAGAAGATGACTCGTACTCAGGGATGACCGTGTTGCAGATCGTGAGCAGGAGCAGGAAGTTGTGGATCTCGTTCTTTGTAGAGTGGCTCGCGTTCAGGCGGCCAATAAGTCTGCCGTCGTTGAATCTTGTGCCGGGACGAGTTAGTGTGATTCCCTCTGGGTCAATATCATTGTAGCGAAGGCCAGCGATCGTACACTTCGCGAAAACCATCTCGTTTCGAGTCAACGTGCCGGTCTTGTCGGAGAATATGTACTGGATCTGACCAAGGTCTTCGTTAATGTTGCTGTTGCGGACTTGAGCAGGAGAATCGGTCGGTTCGTCGTACATTTCCAGATCATTCTCGATGTAGCGGGCGTGGACAAAACGGACACCCTCCATCGTGACGTACATCGACAACGGGATCAGGTTGTTGAAGAGAATGACGTAGCTCAAGAAGATGAAGTCGTTGTCATCATCTTTGACCGCCTCTGGCACGATGTACCACGGACGCGTTGAGGATTTTCCGGTCGAGTTCGCACTGGTGTCGAAATCCCAGTTGTTGTTGCCAAGAGTACACGCGATGGAGATGCTGAAAAGCATGATCAAGACCAGGACGAACATTGTGTCCAGGGTCTTCTCAACGAAGCTTCGCTTCATCGACACACCAGCTGAGTTCATAGCGATCTTCGTTTCCTTGCCCGTGTACACGACAAGACCGATCGACCATTCAGAGTTACGGCTTTCACTGCCACGCAGAATGAGGTTGTCCATCGTCAAACTGGTGTCGCTTTCAGCGCCATCCGCCTGCGTCGTCGCCGCGACGGTTCCATCGTGGTTAAGGAGCTTCAGCACACCGTCGTAGTAGAAGAGATCCTTGTTCGGCAGATCGCACTCGACATGGAGGCGGTGCTTCTCCAGAATGTTCTCGGCAGACATGAAGTTTTTCGTGCACTTGGCCACCATGCGGATCTTCAAATTCGTTTCACCGTCGAGGTTTGCAGTCTCGACATAACAGCGGCCATCAGGCCGGCTTGTCGCGAGGAGAATACAATCTGCAGGAACCTCGTCGCCATCCTTCAAGATGAGCAAGTCTCCTACCTGGATATCCTGCCACATGCCATCAATGTGCTTGATCTCGTCATTAGCATCGCGGCGGACGATGTGGGCTGGTTTGGAGTTGAGCTGGTTGTCAGCTTTCTGCCTCCGCAAGTCTTCACTGACATCCTTGAGTGCCGACGTCGCGAACACGATGAGCAGAGGTGTCAAACTAGCGACCGGACTGACTGGAGAAAAGTCGAAGAAGCAGAGCATCACCACGATCGTCGTGTAGAAGTTCGCGAGTCGACTGAACTGCATCTTCAGGAACACGAACGGGAAGTTGTAGAATGTGTACTTGCTGGTGCGCATCAGGTTCGAGCAGAACGCAGCATCCGTTGGCGCAGTCTTTCCCGATGGTGTTGGCGCTGTGCTCTTGCGTCGCTTGTTGTTGCTGTTATGCTCACCTGAGCCCACAATGACGACACGACGAGCGGTCGGTTCGTCATCAACCTCAATGGGGTTTACGCTCATCGTCTGCCGCATTTGCTGGATCGATCCTCCACGAGGCGGAGGCGTTGGCGGCATCATCGTGGCGAGCGCTGCTCGATCAAACTCTCGTTGGTTCTCCACAGCCTTCACGATCCGTCGCAGCTTCCATCCGTACAGCAGACCGGCGACGTTGAGCAGCGACAGCAGGATGGAGAAGAAGCCCTGCATGAGCACAGATGTACCGCTGTTCACACTGTTGAGCTTGCCGTTGTAGCCCTTGGTGTACCAAATGATGTCGACGATGAGACTGAGCTGCATGCCGATCTTGTAGAAGAGCAGGAACTTGTTGGCCAAGAACTTGGTGCCGTGCCAGCCGAGAATCAGCGTCACGTACTGTCAATCAATCAATCAATCAATCACACACAGAGATCCACACGTGAGTTCCAAATGCACACAGTCCACAGTATAGTCGCCGCCTGCATGAACGCACCAGAATGAGCAGCGGCAGTGTCGCCTGGTACGACTGGCCCAGAATGATCGGGAGAATACGAATAGTGTTGATCGCGGCCTGCGAGATGATGATGAACTGGAGGCGGCGGCGCGTCTGGTAGATGGTCATGCCCTTGAGGAAGCAGAACACTTGCTCGAACACGTGCCAGATCCTGGCCTCCGTGTCGGGCGCGAGCTCCATCTCGACCGAGTCGGCCATGCTGTCGGCGCGGTACCGCAGCGAGATGATGTTGCGCTGCTCCTCTTCCGTCGCGGGGTTGAACGTGTTCGTGCGGCGCAGCGGGCCGCTGCCCGTGGGCCGCGCCATGGGCGAGCCGGCGCTGCCGTTGCCCGCCGTGCCGTCCGTGCCGCGGCCCTCCATCTCGATGCCGAGGTGGTAGTCGACTGCCGTGTCCGAGGGGGACGCCGTGGGCGACGCGAACTCGACCTTCCGCATGGCGACTGGTTTCCAAGTTTCAATTCAAGTTGTTCCGACCGCGGCGAGAAAGTGTTCCCGCACGGCGGCGCGCTCGAGCTTGGCGCTGGGCACAACAGAACAGGCGCGACAATCACTCTCGCGCAGTGTCGCGCGGATTCAGGTGGGGGAAGAGGTGGTGGAGTGCGGACACGAGCTGGAGGCGCGTGGCGCCGACGACGAGGGAGAGAGAGCGAGGCGCCGGCGGGTGAAAGACTGCGAGTGTTGCTGCCTGGTGCCAGCGTGTTGCGCTGGTTCGAGTCACGCCACAACAGCAGTGCGCAAAGCGGCGTGGTCGCGAGCCGCGTCGAACAAGCGCTTGCTTGGCACAGACACTCGGTCTCACAGTGGCCACGGAGTTTTTGCTTTGTTTTTGCCGGTTGGGGATTACCCGCAGCCCCAAGTGTGTGTTGAATCGTGATTACGGTAATGGGGATGCACACCAAGGGAGCCACGAGGGGTAGGGGTGGCGGATACGTACACTCGCCGACACCAAATTCGAGCTATTTTATAGGTCGAAGTGTGTTTGGGAGCTATTTTCTGACCCGCTCGGTTCGCTTGGCTTCTTCTTATCAAGATCCTCGCGTTCGCCCACCGTCGTGTGAGGACACGTGCGCGCGTATCCGAATCCAATTTCGGCGAGCCCAGAAGGCCTGGTTACATACAGGTATTCTGGTCCATCAGGTACGATACACCGCTCCATGGGGAGATGGCGCGTTCAGGTGGATGTCGCGACATTTTGCCAGATTTCTCTCTCCCCCCAAGCTGAAAAACACCCGAACCTTGGAACTAGGCACGTGTCCCAATTTACAACAGGTGCCAACCAAAAAACGTCGCATTTAAATGGCATGATTCCATAACACGGTGCAACGCCCTTTCGCACCGTGTTTTAGGAAGCCGTTTCGAAAATGGAGACGCGGACAAAAATGGCGCCAACAGCCCACGCAGTGCGCTGCATGGAGCGACGCGACGCGAGCGCCGTGCTCTGTGGTCCGTAGATACGAAGCATGCCGCTGCAGCACGCGCCCGCGCAGATCGTGCGCGACTCCGTGCCGGCGGTGGATCCGGCGGCGCCGCGCACGTCGCGGTCCTGGGAGTGGGTCTGCTCGGCCCTCGTCAACAAGGAACGCGGGGAGGTGCGTCGCTCGCGCTGGGAATGGAGCCGCGTTCATGGACGCTACGGGGTCGATGGCTGAGCTGTGTGTGTGTGTGTGTCTGTGTGTAGTGCGTCGTGGAGATCCTGGACACGGTCTTCATCCAGCGCGACCAGATCTGGTCGTGGTTCTACTCCAGCGCCGGCGGCATCATCCGCAAGAAGGCGCAGCGGAAGCTCACGGCGGCGGACGTGCACCAGCGCTTCGGCGATATCGCGCGCGCGTACGAGCAGAACGTCACGGGCATCGTGGCGCTGTGCTGGTTCGAGGAGCAGCGGCGACTGCAACTGCTCACGGCGGCCGAGTGCCAGAGCTTCTTGGCCAACTGCAAGGGCAACGTGTGCCTCAGCGCGTTCGTGTATCCACGCGGCGAGTTCGACCCAACGCGGTATGCGAGCCTCGAGCATGAGTACACGTACGGCAGGAGCTTGATGCGGTGGTTTTGTTTTTCGGGCTAGGCGCTGGAGACACTGACGTTGTGATTGATGCTGGCGCAGGCTGCACAAGACTGGACGACTACAAGGCAAACTGTACCGGCTCGCCATGGGTAGCCAGCGGATCATGAGTATGGACCACAAGCTGAACGATGTCGTAGATGCGATGATCCACAACGTCGTGAGGTGCGGTTTGTGGCGCTTTTCGGAGCTGGACAACCATGGTCTCACATTGTTGTTGTGGTATTGGGGTAGTTTCGTGGAGCGCACAAAGAAATGCCGCGTCGTGCACTGCGTCTCATACCTGGTAATTGATGATTACAACCGCGTGATCCTGTGGAGAACGGAGAATTGCCAGACGATCCCTGTTGCCACTGGCCTCCCAAGTGATGGGGCGTCGATGGCAACTGCATACGACGGCCCAAACGCAGTCAACGAACGAATCCTCGCACGAGCCAAGGTGGACGCGTTCAAGAAGCCGGACGAGAAGCTGATCCAAGCGATCCTGTCATCTCCGACGCCAGCAGCGAAGCGAAATAGTCTTCTTCTCCAAAGCTCCACTTCACAGCCGACGCTGTCGTCTCTCACTTCGACAGCATCCACTTTCGACCCTTTCTCGGATGGCGTGAACGAGCCGAAGCTCCGACTACGCAGCAAGATCGACTGGGACGAAGCTATGGAGTTTCTGCCCACATCATCGACGCTATCACGGGGACGGAAGCGAACGATGTCTGCCGCGCACCTTGTCTCCAGTCAGAAGAGAGGCTGCTGCGGGGACTACTGTGAGATGGATGCGCGGGAGTGGACGTCCTCCCGGCTGAAGAGCAAGGTTGTCTCGCCTCCAATCGTGGTGGAAAGCAGCCCAAGAAATGGTGGTGGTGCCTATTCACTAAGGAAAAGTACCGGTGGGCGCAGCTCAAGTGTGATCAGTGCGACCATGGCGGCCACGGCATTTCTGAATACGCACGGTGATCACTCTCCAGAAGGTATGTTTGGACGCAAACCGATGTCCCCCCAACGTCAGCAGATGGAGGACGCTGGAAAACTCGAGGGAACACGACCGCACACAATCCCATTCAAGCTGATCGCCCAAACGCGTGCGGAAAAGCAGCTCGTTGATCTGTTCGTCCGACGATATCAGAAGGGCGAAGACGGTGATTATCTGGCGGAGGCTTACTATGGCGACGGAGAGCCCCTGGGACAAACCTTCCCGGGGTATTACTACCAACAAGTCCAAGTATGCCACAACTGCTTCATCTTTTACACGCTGGTAGAAGACGTGCGGATGAAGGCTCTTGCACAAGTCGCGAAACGCCGCTCGAGAATAAGTGGAGGCGGTGATCGCAAGCGTGGAAGTCGGCCGGGTCGTGCTCTGGCATTGAATGCTGTCAAGGAAGCAGACGACTCGAACGAGTCGGAACTTGATGGAATGATCGTGGAGGCAACCGTGGCAGCAGAACGAACGTGGAAGAAGGCGTGGGCGCACGCACAATCTGGCATCGCGTCTTCCATCTCGAAGAAGGATGCGGCCGAGTTGTTCAGTTTTACGAACCCCCACCCAGCAGTCGCTATGGTCATCAGTGCTCTTGGAATCGTTCTCCTCGGACTGGCCGATGGGGCTCCCGGGGATGTGAAGAGAGCTCTGTCGCAAGACAAATTGCTCTCGCTGCTACAACAGTTCAAGCTGGAGAGCATCTCGCACTCCAGCGTCGAGACCGCAGCAGCCCATGCTCGGAATCCATTGTTTTCCCCGGACAACATCGCACCGATCAGCTCCTGTGCGGCCCGGTTCTGTGATTGGTACGTACGTCCAAACTGAGAAGTTTGTCGTCACCTAGACTGATGGGCTCTTTCTGTGGTATGGCCACAGGATTTTGACTGTTTTACAAGCGTATGCGTGGAAGAACGTTCGTTTGTTTCGAAAGGATCTGGAGACGTGGGATATGCTCGCATTTCTAAATCACGAGCTTGTCGTGTCCAGACTTCCACACGATGCGCTGTTCGAGTCGCTGTTTCATGGCTCAACAAGGCATGACGGGTCGTACAGAGAATCAAAACAGTATCGACTGACCCAACCAGCCTCTGGCACGAAGAAATCAATCTCAGCGACTTCTGCGGCTCGAAAAGTGATCCAAGATCAGCAAATGGCGCGTCTCGCCGCTCCAACAGGCTTTGTGGAGGCATCTCTGCCCGGCGGAAGTGATTCTGTGTTCACGTGTGATGACGGCGTTACGCAGATCCCGTACACCATCGCAGGCCAAGCCGTCGGAGGAAGTATCAAGTGCAACCTGATTGTGTTCCACGACTTCTTTGATACGATGGACAGCACGAAAGTATTCTTTCGGTCGATACTCGCCAAACACGTCGGATCAAGAGCGCTGTTCTTCAACCTGCCAGGACAAGCGGGTACAAAATATCCGGTAGTTGACCGTGATCACGAGCGAAGTGTCTTCAACAATGTATGGTGTTCACAGCGCGTCGACGAGTTGCTCAGGCATCTCCAGCAGTCGTCAAAGTTCATCACTTCGGGTTTGCCGTTCCACATCGTCGGGTTCGGGAATGGAGCCAACATCGCGACCAGCTTCGCCATTAAGTTTGGCAAAGACCGTGCCTACGTGGAAGATCTGCAGTCCTTAGTTCTTCTCAACGGTTTTGC
>JAADVE010000307.1:0-22466 GCA_023334595.1 Pythium utonaiense
CAAGTTGCAGAACCCACAATTGCGATCTCAGACATCCAACGCCTGTTGGAAGTTCCAACAGATCAGTGCGGCTCGGATCTCAACGCATCTTCCGTTTGTTCGACCGGAAACGTGAGGGTTTGTTCGATTATTTTCACGAAAATTGGAGGCATCTCCGCGGCGTGTGGGTCAGGCTTTGGACTCACGGCATCGTGTCTCATCTCTCGGTCGGTTCAGTTGAGACATGTCACTCGGCATCAAGTCCATAAAGCGGGGAGTGACTGACACCTAGCCAGCGACATCCGCCCTTCTCATCGCAAACACCACGTTCGTAATCAAAGGTTACGTCCGCTACGATTCTAACAAATAGTCCCAACTCCACAATTATGACTATTTAGATCCAATAAAGAATGCTACTTGGTTACACTATGCTTGAGGAACGATGATCCCCATCTAAAACGATCCTATTCGGACACTAAACATCAGTTAAAATAAGCAACTGGGGTCGGAAACACACCAATCTCCCCAGTGGGAGTCGATGGGCTCGGCCTCCATTCGCCCATTCGCGCCTGCATCAGCTCCTCCACCTCACGCGTCCGCCAGATCCACCACGCGCCGCTAGGATCTGTGCATCGCTGCGTGAATGAGCCCGTTGCCGCCACCATCCCAGTCTCCCAGTGACAAGCGAGGCAGCGCGTCGCGGCGTGCCGTCGCGCTACCGTCGGAGAAAACGCCAACAATTTATCCACCGCACAAGAAGATGATGGCGGACGGTCGCAGCGGCGACGCGAACGGCGACATGCGCCGCGCATGCTGCACGTCCACACGCGAGGCGTCGTCCAGTCAAGTGGCTTCGCCGCTGCCCGGCGTGCGCGTCATCACACCCATGCCCACGACTTCTCCAACACCAACACCATCGACCAATCCAACAAATCCAACAAATCCAACGATTCGAGCATCGGCAGGCCACGATCTCGGGGAGATGCTGCTGCTGCTGGCCAAGATCCTCCCGTCGACAGCAGCGAATGGCTCGGTTGGCGGCAAGCCCGTGCGGACCCCTGATGTCCCGGCGCATGGCCACGGCATGTTGCTGGTTGCAGCGGGGTGCATGGCGGCGTGCCAACTCGCGTTCACCATGGACTTTTCTGAGCGATTGCAGCAGTTCATCGGCTACATTCTGCTCGCTGCTAGCGCCGGGACGCTGTACTTGCTGCTGTGCTCGCTGCTGTACGCGTGCGACGCCACGTTGCCGTTCGGCGCGCTGCTTCTTCGGCGTTCCAACCCGTTCACGTGGCAGCGCGACCGCCTTCGCTTCTTGCTCGAAGTCTTTTCGTGGATGGCGTCGGTGTGGTATTCGTACACGACGTTCCACAGTGTCCTGCTCTCGGTGTGTGGAGGCGCACTGGCTGCCATGGCGCTGGCGATGGTCAGCGATTTCATCGCTGCCTACGCCCGTGTCCTCGAAGCGAGACTCTACGCCAAGACGCCACGTACACGAGACAGCGTGGTGTGGCTCAAGGTGGTGTTCTCGTACGTCTGCGTCGGCTACGTGCTCACGCGTAGTTGGCGCAACCTCCAGGGCTTTCTCAGCGGCGAGATGGCCGATTTCCAGTCGATTGAAGACCTCGTCATGGCCTATCTTCTGCTTACCCTGGTCGGTATCTCGCTGATCGTCGCCAGTGAACTACTGCTCCTTTACGAGCCCACACGAGTTGCCGGCATCATTCTCCAGTCGCGGATCGTGGATGCGAGGCGCAACTGGGAGCAGCACACGCTGCGGTCGCTCACAGAGGCCACGGCTGTGTTCAGCTCGACAGTTCTAGGGTACCAAGCCACGCAAGATATGATCATCGCTCTCCAGATCGGCACATTGACGGGTGTGACGCTGATCGTGGCCGGTGAAACCATTTCCTCGAACGTGCTGCTGTTCTCGCGACGCAATGATGAACTTCCAGCAGACCACTGGGTCAAGTTGCTACCGTTGGGCGTGATGATGCTGTATTTTCTGCATCGTGTGGGTGTAGCGGCGGTGGAACTGGTGGTCTCACGATCGTACTTTGGGATCTGCCTTGTGTGGTTCATCAGCCTCTGCGCAGTGTCACTCACGATCGTCGCGCTGCACGATGGTGCCTTCGTGACTGCCAAGATGGCGAGCTTCGGACAACAATACGGTGGTCGACTGTGCATTCTAGGCGTCACCACTGTGGCTGTGTATGTGTGCAGCAGTTGGGCTGCCGTAGGATTTTCCACCTACCTGTCGTGGTTCTGCAGTAGCCTCTCTCGCGAGTGCTGGAACGAAATCGAAGCCAAGGAGAGTCGTAAAGTTGAGTTATTGGCGAGAATCGCTACGGCTCGACAAGCGCACACCTCTCATGAGTCGAACAACACTGAATCCATCGAAGCTGCGGTCTCACCATCTCTCGATCCCAGTGATTATGCTCGCAACGCTGTCTTAAGGGCGGACAACGTGATGGGCTTCGTCCGCGTGAACTATTCGAACTTGTACAAGCGCCTCAAGTGGACATTCATCGCGATCGTGCTGCTGTCGATCGTCGACTTTCACTCGACGATCTTCATGCTCTTCACTGATCCTGGCTACCAAGTCTCGCTTTCCCAATTCTCGGCTGGCAACGTTTTCATGTCAACCGGTGTCGGATACCTGACGAGTACAATCAACCACGAGCTGAGGCCAGAGGTGTTGGCGCAAACGGGCTTCAAGCACTTCAAGAACAAGTGGGAACTCTTTCCTCTTCAAGCCTTCGTCGAAGCGACTGTGTTTCTGGGTGTTTTCATCGGCACCTTCGCGGCAACGTCGACTGTCTTCAGCTCCCTCACACTCGCGTCGATGTCCGGAATCGTCATTTCTGTCGGGGGCCAATGGATTCGGTCTCGACTCCATTTGAAGATTGAGAATCGTGCGCGGATGCAGCTTACGGCGACCTGTGCGATGGTGTTCTGCGTGTTTCTGTTCGCCTGGGCCTCATTGATCTGCCTCTTCTCGATCTATCATTACATCGATAGCATCGAGGCTGCATTCTGCTTGGCATCACTCGCAGGCGTTCTCTTCCTGGCATCCAGCGAACTGTTTTTACTCTGGGAGCCTACGCGTGAAATCGGCCACATTCTCCAAAGTCGAGTAACAAACGCGAAGGAAAACTGGCAAACCGAGCCTCTTCGATCGTTCCTCGAGCTGTTCACGTGGTTCGCAGTGATCTCCGGCTCGTTCGCGCTGTACGACGACCTCCTTCTGGCGCTCCATTTGGGCACCTTCTCAGGCATTGCAGTGACTCTTTCCGGTGAGTACTATCGGCGCAAGCGATCCGAATTTATTCGGTGGGATCAAGACGATGAGGCTACTCAAAGCGAAGGAAGTCCATCCAATCCTCCGACAACGTCGAGAAGCGAGCGACCTCGAGTCCTCCCGATCATGCTGTTATTCGCCTACATTGGCTCCGGTACGTTCCAGTGGATCTTTGAGAACATTCGAAGCCTGGAAGTCACAGTACTACTGGCGACGTTTGCTGGGTTCGCGTTCCTGTGTGTGGCGGATCTACTCGTGCAGTACAAGCCAACTCGATGGGCAGGAATCATTCTGCAAGAGCGTTTTCTGCGCGCGAAGGATAACTGGAACGAGAATCCGGTGCGCTCGTTCGTTGAGGTCGGCTGCTTCTTGGGTGTCATCTACGGCAGCTATGCGATCTACGGTGATCTTATCGTTGCCACTCAGGTGGGCACGGTCTCTGGAATGTTAGTCACTCTCATCGGCGAGCAGCTTCGGAGCCACGCGCGAGCTCTCCCGATCAGTGATCCTGAGGATGAAACTAACGAAAAGATCCAGGTGCTGCCGTTGCCAGTGATGACTTTACTCGGCCTTGTTGGTGCGATTGCATTCAACATCATCTACACGCATTTACGAAGCATCGAAGTCGCGTTCGTGCTGGCGACTGCAAGTGGTGTTGCGTTTGCTCTACTCGGTGATGTGTTTGTGATCTGGAAACCAACACGAAAAGCTGGTCTGACCCTCCAAGATCGAGTCCTCTACATCCGCTACAACTGGAAGATCCACCCGCTACGATCATTGCTCGAGATCATGTCGTGTGCTGTCGGCTGGTATTTGTCGTACGTATTTATTTGGCCAGAAGATCTGCTTGTGGCTGTCCAAGTCGGCACTGTTACCGGCATGACCACGTGTATCTGCGACGAGCTCGTTGTTGAGTACCTGCGAAAGTTTGAGCAGAAGATCCTGCAAGGCGGTGCGTCTGGCGCGAGGATCAAGTGAGTAAACACCATCTTTGTCGTACGATTACTTGATGAGGAGCTTACTTATTATGCGTTGCAGTCCTCAAGTTGATGCCCACTTCCTCGGGCTTCCTTACGAGCTCCAGTTCCAGATCGCTCACTACTTGACGCCGGAAGACCTCCTTGTGACTCGTACAACCTGCCATCGAATCAACAACATGCTTCGCGCGGAATCGGCGCGTTACTGGTTGTACGCAAGCATCCGGCGCAAGTTTGGTGGCGGGCGTCGGCGTTCGAGTGAGCGGATCGACGAGCGCATGCGAAACCAGGCGCGATCCCTCATCTACGACTTCATCAAGCTTGTTCTCCCGAAGATCTTCAGCACTCGGTAAGTGTGCACATTGTTTCGACACGTGGGATTGCGTTGGAAGCTGATTCAACTGGTGTGTCTGCAGAGAACCGACAGACGTGCTCACGTCAGGCATCGTTGTTAGCCGCGCGCTCAAGTGGGTGTACCTAAATGCCGACTGGATTCGAGCTCAAGGCCTCGAAGCACTGCCCGAAGATTACCAAAGTCAAGTAATTCGGTACGATTTTGGATGTTTCCCCGTGAAGATGGCTGGACGATGGCGCTGACTTGGTTGACAACTCTCCATCAGGTTTGTCCCGGGCGAGAAAGCTTTCGAGGTCTTCCGTCATTTGCCCGACAAGAGCTACCTGGGCATTGCGATTGACAGAGAGGAAGATACCTCGATCAAGCAGATCGATGTACCTGTTGCCATCTACACCAAGATCCAAACTGACCCATTCAGCTTCGTCGCCGCAGAGACACTCTCCGAAGTCGACGCGTTTTCCAATTGGCACGTCGCAGTTGTGACTTTTTTCGCCATGACGCTCATCTTCATCGGACAACTGTCGAGCGACGTTTTACGGCAGCACGTGCTGCCCGAGTCGTTTTGGTGGCCAGGCTGAATGGGTCGCATTTGCCATGCGCGCGAAGAGCAAGAGGTCCGCGAGGTGGCTGAGGTATTATTCTGAATCAGAGCACTAAGGAGATTTGTATCTGAGGTGTGCAAATGCCCGTTTTGATATCACTGACCAAGCTCTCCACCACAACATCCCAGAATAGCATGGATTCCACACAGGAGACCAGCCACAGCGAGTCCGTTTCGTTGAGGATTTGCAACGGCTGCATGGCCAATATCCCGTTGCGACTCGTTCAACTAAGGAGCGACATGATGGAGTCTCAACCGCGGCTGATGCGCAATCGGACATGCGCTCCCGTCGAAACCAGACCGTGCTCAGCGTCGACGCTTTCGATCGGTGTTGATAGTGGCTCGTCAAGAAGACAACGACATCGGCAGGTGATATCAGCAGTACGAGTGACACACGAAAGGACCCATCGACGGCGAAGCCTCCTTAGACCATCAGGTCTTCTCAGGCAATGGCTCCTCTATACAGCGGTGTGCATGACCGTGCTACTCACAGTGCAAACGATACCATGCGCACATGCCCAGACGACTGACTATGTGGGGCTTCCGGATCCGCACTACTCGACAACGCGTTCCATCAAGCGCTTCTCCTGCGTCGGCGGCAAAAAGAACTGTCCAGACAGTGGCGAGTACGCCGCTGCCGGTGGAAACCTGACACTAACAATCGTAGAGATGCGGAATCTTCCAGACCTCGATGGTTTTGGTCTTGCAGGTTTGACTACTGACGCATTCATCGAGGCATCCATTGGGGACAACGTGCGCCGGTCTGGCACGATCCTCAACTCGCTGAATCCGGTGTGGCCGCCTTGTCGAGAGAAAGGATGCACGTACGCCAACGACACCAAGCGGGACTTGAACTTCGGCTTTCGCCCCGCAGGAACCACGATCAAGATCAAAGTGTGGGACGAAGACGATGGCTTCGAGTTCGGTGACGATCTGATCGCTGAGATCACCGTGAATGCCATCTACTGCTCAGCATTTACAGCCCTCAAGCAGACGGTAGTAAGCGATGACGATTCGGTCTGGCACATGCCCGAGCAACCGCTATGCGTGGAAGAGATGTGGCTTCCTCTAGTTTCAACGACGGAAGCGTGCGAAGTGAATGGTGTCGTGAGTTCTACTGTGCCGTGTATGCGACTGCGAATGACGTCACTGCCGTTCCAGATCAAGACAGAGGAAGTATTCGTCAACAATATCACGATCAATGGCGGTATGGGCGGCTACTTTGAGAACGTCGAGTCCTGGCTATACGGTCGTGTCTTCTCAGCTTCCGGTACGCAAATGGCGAGCTACTACCGCATGGATCGATCCAAAGGTGGCCTCCTCATTCGTACGGACAGCACGCTCAACAACCACAAGGGTAACACGTCGCTCATCTCCAAGTACGGGTTCGCACCGCTGGGCAGAGTATCGTTCAACTTTGATGCGGAGCTGTTCGTCTTCCGGCGAGAAGACGATGCCGCATCACAGCCCGAGTGGCTGGCGACAAAGTTTGGATGGAATGAGACCCGTGACTACGCCCAGCTCGTCGGCGTTGTGGGGAACTACCTCGCAGTCTCGCAGAATTTTTCTGCACACCCGAAGAACAAGTACGGCGATGCGCTGGGCGGTGGGGTTATCACTGGTGCGAACGTCGCACAAACCTACAAGGACAACACGCTGAGTATGTACTTCATCATTGCTCAGCCGCATGAGACGTTCGACGTCATTCCACCAGTATACTCGAAAGAGTTCAGTCGTGGTACGTTCCTCCTGATCTCCCTCCAGTTCGGACCGTCGTTCTTCATGATTTTGGGCATGGTCGTGAGGTACATGCGCCGAATGAACTGGCGCATTGAGCGTGTGCAGTCGTTCCTTGCAGAGAAGGTCGTGGATGAAGCGGACGACCCGCTTGTCGCTTTGATTGCAGCGGCTGCAGCGAAGGATGACCCAACCAAGAAGGCAAAGAATGCTGCCACAACCAAGCCAGTTGTCGCAAAGGATGCCGCCACAGCGCCTAAAGAAAAGACCAAGAGCCTCCATGCCGGTCCAGACATTGTGGCGTCTTTGTTTCTCTGCTACAAGCAGAGTCCCGACAATGCTGATTTCTGCCGCAATCTCTTTTACGCGTCCATAGCGATCTATTTGATCTGCGCGATCCCGCTTCTCCTGCTCATTGCCTGGGGCGTGACCGCGATCATTCTCGTGACGCCTCCGGCGTTTGGGTTCGGCATGATCTTCCTGGGTATCGGTGGTCTCGGCGTCACGTACGGATTGTTGCGGTGGAAGCGCATGGGCTGGCGTATGACAGACACGATTCTGAGGCTATTCGTGTTGGCATTCACGTGTGCATTCGTATTCCTCTTCACGGCTACCTTCGCCGACCCGCGCGTGTTCGTAGGCGGCGAGAACGTCGACTTCTTCTCGCTCAGTTGTGTGTTTCTCACGCTTAACATGATGCCGATGCTTTGGATCGCGTTCACGAACGACGACAAACTCTCCAAGTCACTCACACAAGTGCTTGCAGTCGTCGGCGCATCCAAGAAAGTGAACGTTTTGAAGAGCAAGTTCAAGAACCTCGGTACGATGGGACTCAAGTTTGCATCAGCCAAGACTGACCAGCAACAACCGCAGTCACAGCAGCAACCAACAAAGGGAGGCGCGAGCCGGAGGACGCGAAAAGAATCCGTGTTTGCCCCGCTGATGGGTGACCACTACACTGTGGAGCAGACAATTCCAGGCTTCAACCGAGCAGATATCCTGCAGAATGCGTTCGTGACATCATCTGAGAAGAAGAGGGAGGCGAATCGACGGTACTATGGCTACGCGGTCGGCTCTTTGGTGATCTACTGCATCGTCGCGGGCGTGCGTACTGCCTACCCGTCGCAGGCCGTTGGCATCTCCGTCACCGTTATCCTGGTGGATCTGTGCATCTATATGCTATACCGAGGAAGCCTGTCGTGGTCGGCAGGGTACACTGTCTTTCTCATGGGCAGCGTACGTGTGTGTCTCGCTGCGACAAGTGGCAAATATTGGATCCTAGGCCATGCATTTCTCTACATGGTGTTCGGTACTGCGTTGTGCCGTGAGATCATCGGTAAGAACTTGCCACGGATGAACAAACAGGAGGCTGGTGGAGTTACGTTCTTCGGCCACGACCACAAGGAGTGGAAGCACTTGGACATGTCGACAAGCCCCGAGTTCGTACTCGGATTTCTGTCGTTCTTCTACGTGTTCTTACTGCTCGCAGTCGCGTTTGGGACGGACGCAAATGACACGATCAGAGTACCTGTCGCTGGACAGGAATGGCCACTGTGGGTCTTTGGTGTGCTAGCGTTCATCATCGTTCTCTTCACTGGCTTGGCGCTCGCGACCTCGCGTGCGTTCTTCCTCCAGAAGGAACAGCTCCTGTCCGACTACGCCTCGCAAGTGTACTTGTTTTTCAAGGAGTTTAAGCTTCCGTTCATGCTCGCTGCAGCCTCCGAAGTGCTCGTGATCTGCTCCGGACTGTTCGTATTTGCCTCGACACAGTCGAGTTTTATCCTCGTGACGTCAATCTTTGGGCCGCTCATCATGATGCTGTCGCTAGCTGTGTACGCACAATGGCGTAAGAACGACTACCGCCTCGTGATCTGGCCTCCTGAGGAAGACGAAGAAGACTTCTTGGACGACGACGATGAGGACTTTGATGAAGAGAAGGCGCTGGAAAAAGAAGCAGAGCTCATGCGGGAAACGTTTGTGCTGCCACCACTAAAAGGACGAAGCAACACGACATTCTTCGACGGAAACGACGACACATTTAAGATGCCGGCGTTGCCAGCAAAGACGTCTCTAGCCTCCAAGTTCTTGCACAAAAAGAACCAGCCAGTCGCTGCCGTGAAAGAGGAAGACGCTGGGAAACCGACAGGGAATAGTGCTCTTCTGGCTCGTGCACGCTTGATGCAGCAGCAAAATAGCAAGAAGAAAGATGTTGCGGCGTCGTCACCATCGTCACGATCACTGCCTGCTGTAGCAGAGAATGACAAGATGAGCGGTTTGGCAATGTTGCCAACCTCACCGACGCTGACGGCTCCGCCTCGCCGCCGCTTTGCGATGCTCCGTGACTTCTTCAAAGGCCGTCTACGGTTCCGCGAGCTGTTCGCAAAGGCTACATGGCGCAAGTACCAACAAGTCAATAACCTGCTCCTCTCTAACGATCTATCGCCGCCTGGAAGTGGCCGTGCTCTGCTCCTTAGTGAGAAGGGAGCGGCTGCTGGCTCATCGTCAACTTTGATGATTGCCAACAGCACTGACATCGATTTTGCGAAGATGTCGCTGTACCAGGCATTCCGCCAGGGCTTCCTTCTCCCTCACGACTACGTGACACTCGGCTCGTTTGCTGCGCTCCTTGGCCTGATGTTCCTCTACGGCATGATCCTTACGTTCACGGAGACGCCCCAGTGGCTTGGACAGCTCCTCTGGGTCGCCGTATACGTGCTCATCTTCTCACTCTTCCCGACCGTCAAGTACTTCAAGATAGCGGGCGTGACAGAAGACATGAAGTTCGCCTTTGGTGTGAGCTACCTCGTTGCGTGGATCTCCGGGTTCATCTTCTTCTTTGCTGTGATGAAGGGCAACGTGAACGAAGTGGAAGCGCTCGTAATTCTCTCGCTGTTGGTGTTCTATCCCATCTTCTTGCTCTTCATCGTCACGCTTTGCAAGTGGAAAGATGAAGGCTGGGCGATCACACGACCTCTCAAACGCATCATGGGCTTCTGCGGTGGCGCGATCGTGTTGTGGATCTTCGAGATGTATGTGTACGCTGGTGTGGTCTTTGGGGGCGTGCTCACGTGCCTCACTCTGCTGTTCCTCTTCATCACCTTCTTCCTCGTCAAGTACGTCGAAAATGACATGTACCTCTCCCCAAGGTATCAGCACCTCGCCAACAGAATCATCATCGCTGTCACCGTGTTCGCCGTGGTGCTGGGCTTTTACTCGGGCATGTCGTTCTTCTCCTGTCTATCCATCGTCTTCGGCGTACTTGTGCTCAAGTACTTCACCCACTTCGGTGCAGTATGGATCTTCGGTGGCCGCGAAGAAGTCTCCATGTTCTACGCGCCATACGTCTTCCCATCATTCTCCTACAATGCCTACACAAACAACGTTGAAGACGAAAACAGAAACGTACGATACGTGTACATCTTGCTACTGCTGCTCTTCATGTGGGGTGTGTGCGGCGTCATGTTCTTCGACCCACTGGGTTTCGGCATCGGGCTCTGCAGCCTCGTACTGCTTGTCTTTGCCGGAGTGACCGCGCACTTGTGTGCGGTGACGCCTGTGAAAATGGGCATCGCAGCCAAGTACGTGAATGAAATGATCCTGAAAGACGCTAGTGAGGCCTCGAAGAAAGTCGCGCTGGAGCGTCGCAAACCTTTCACGCTGGAATGCACCGAGTTCATCGAGCTGGAAAAGCGCGAGAAGAAAGCTGAGCTCGAGTTCCAGGCGATCGCATACGGTGGCGGTGCGTTCAGCAAGCAGAAGAAGAAACCCGAGATCAAGAGTGAACCGGAGCAAGACCCCGAGCAGGATCTCGACGCCAACCGCAGAAGCAGCGGTGATGTGGCCATGGAGATCGATGCGCTGCTGCGAAGCTGCCGATTCGAGACTCAGGATGGAGTCGATGTGCCACTTCGCGACGGACTTCTCACGTTCTCGTGTGCAATCCGTGAGATGTTTAAGCTGGGCATCGGGCCATTCGGTTTTGTGGTTGTGCTCACGATCATTTTGCGAGGACTACGCTACTTGAAAACCCGATACTTCCCATCCAAGTACGATCGTGCTCGAGCAGCGGTGGAACGAGCACAGCAAGAGGCCGACCTAGATGACGAGCTGAATGCGCTCGAAAAAGGCTCAGCTATCGTCCCCGCTACAGGCCCGTCTCCGAAACCTTTAGCGTTTGGAGCATCGACAGCAGAGTTCACAGATCTCGTGGGCATCTTGCTTGAGCTCCCCGTGTTGGACGAAGAGCTGGACCACCAATTCTACGAGGAGACTCGTTGCATCATCCACTTTCAGTTGCTGCTGCTGAATGCTGCTGATGCTCGTCTCAGTCGTGAAAAGATCCTGTTCCAGAAGTTCCTGCGTGAGAACCGCTTCAAGCTCATGTCGAACGGTATCAATCCGCCTGCCAATATCTTCAAGACCAGCTCGTTCGCATCGATCGATATACCTCTCGTGGCAGTGTGGCTAATCTCACTCACACCTGAAGAACGAGCTCGCTTCCATGCACTGAAGGCAGCATTCAATGAAGAAATGGAGCGGATGGATGCAATTATCGACGCCGAAGACCAGCAAACGCGACTGAAGCAGCAAGAGTTTCGTGAATACTGGAAGCCTCTGGAGGATGCGCAATGCCGCAAGCGCATGCAAGAGTTCTACGCTCGTCGTATCCGCCGTGAGGACGAGGGTATTCTTCAGTCTGAACTGCCGAACCAGGACGAAGCTCTTGTCAACGCTCAAGAAGCGATCTTGGAGATTGAATCTGGTTACTCTTGTGTATCTGGTGACTACGGCCGGGCGCTTCAGTTTGTGGACCGAGAGTTTCCACCTGAGGCAACATCACTTGCCAACGTGTTATGTGAGAGCGAGATCACAGGCTGGCAAGTCTCGACAGCTATCAATGTTGTCGCCGGGCTGTTCGACGGCGGTACCGACCCGGACGACGTCAACATCGGCAAACTGAACGACTCGTGGTTGCTCAGTGCGATCAGCATCATCGCTGCGTCAGGGGGAGTGGACGACGGCAAGGTCGACGCACTCATCGACAAGATCTTCATCACAAAGCAAACGTCGCTCACTGGCGCGTACGCATTGCGGATCTTCAAGAACTGCCAGTGGGAGACCGTAATTGTGGACGACTACTTCCCCGTTCTCAGCGACTCGTTCAAGGCCACGCCGTGCGCGGGTGCTGCGTTTGCCCACAGCAACGAGTTTGAAGAGCTGTGGGTCCCGTTGCTCGAGAAGGCATTCGCTAAATACTACGGTGGGTACGCAGCACTAGAGCAAGGCGGGTATGTCCACCATGCCCTCAAGGAGCTCACGAGCTACGACTCGGAGGAGATCTTCCTGGCCAAGGCTTCGCGCGGCACGCTCAAACAGACGCTGTGGAAACAGCTTCTCAAGTACAAGGCTAACAAGTTCCTCATGGGCGCTGGCACGATCACCAGTGAGAATGCCGACACGGAAATCCTGGATACCGGCTTGGTCTTTGGTGCGTGCTACGTGGTGTACGACGTGCGTGAGCTGGACGGCTACCAGCTCATCAAGCTGCGGAACCCTCCGGGCGACCATGCCGAGTGGAAGGGAGATTGGAGCGACCACTCCAAGCTCTGGACGAGACGCTTGAAGAAGCTGCTACAGTGGAACGCCGACGCCGATGACAACACGTTCTGGATGAGCTTTGACGACTTCTGCCACGCGTTCCGCAGTCTGTACGTGTGCAAGTACTACGATCCGGACAAGTGGCCTGTGTACGTGCGCCACGGAGAGTTCAAGGGCGAGACTGCGTGTGGATTGCCGACGCGCCACAACCCGAGCTGCTCGCTGGACTGCAATCCGCAGTACGCACTGATCGTGGCTCGGCCGACTGAGGTCATGATCACCATCACACAAGTGGACACAGCAGGCTTGGCGCCTGTGGACGTGCTGCCGATCTCCGTGTACGTCGTGGCCCAAGGGCTCCGCAAAGACCGCGCGTATCGCGTGAAGCATTTGGACAAGGAGGTCGTGGTCGCCCACAGTGGCGAGCCGTGTCGCCAGCGTGAGATCCACATCCACTGCGAGCTCGAGGCTCGCTCGTACACTGTCCTGGTGGCCGCGTACAAGAAAGGCATGGAAGGTCCGTTCAAAATGACCGTGCAGACGAACTACCCCGTGGAGATTGAGCAGATCTGGCCGGCAGTGTGGAAGGAAGGCGGTGGAGGTGCTGGTAGTGCGCTGGGCACCGCAGGCACCATGGCCGAGAAGATGGCGACCAAGGTGCTGGGCAGCGTGGCGGACTCGTCCGCGATGGCCAAGATCATGGAGAAGAAGAAGGAGCTGGCGAGCAAGTTAGCGGCCGGCGCGGCCGTGGTGGACCATGTCATGCGGGACGAAGAGACGATGATCCGCGAGGAGCTCGCGAACCAGCAGAAGGAACGAGAGGAGGAGGAAGCTCGCGAGGCGCGAGCGGGTGGCAAGAAGAAGAAGGCCGGCGCGAAGCCAGCGGAGAACAAGAGCGCGTGGATGGAGCAGTGGGACGAGGGCAGTGGCAAGCCGTTCTACTTCAACCGGCAAACGGGCGTGTCGTCGTGGGAGAAGCCCGCAGACTTTTGAGACACATACAAGCGAGAGAGAGAGAGAGAGAGAGAGAGAGAGAGAGAGAGAGAGAGAGAGAGAAAGCGAGACGCAAGAGAGACAAGGTAGAGAGTGTGCCCACCACATTCTGGGATCGTGTTTTGGGGGTGTTTATATACGACTACGGGACTGCATTCATGCACTGGAACGGTAGAAAGAGAGACGCATTCAGAGACGGCGACGCATGTTCGTTGGGTGGGGTTTTGTGGTGCGTGGGCAGTGGGCCGCGACAAGGCACGTCCGCGTCTAGGCGAGCTCGACGCTCTTGCCGCTGGCCTGGCTCCACTTGAGCAGCGCGTCCAGCATGACCTGCTTGTCCGCGTCGCCCGTGACCAGCACCTGCTTCTTCTCAATGTCGCACTGGACGTCAGCGACACCTAGAGACGCAGCAGCAAACCGTCAATATCTCAATGAATCCAACGGCCGCGGACACGCCGCCGCCGTGGCGCGATGCGGAACGCACCAGGGATCTTGTTGAGGATGCGCGTGACCGCGCTCGAGCAGCCCTCGCACGTCATGCCGACCTTGAACTCCGTGACAGCCATGTTGGATTGGGGGGATGCGAGGGGGATTCGTGCGTGAATTGCTTGAGGGTCAAATCGGAGACTGACTGACGCGGAAGAGGAGGAAGAAGAGCTCCGGATCCGCGGAGCGGAGCGGATCAGCGGACGGCGTCCCCCGCGTGGAGTGGACGAGCGGACGAAAGCACAACCCTAGCCACACGAAAAAGACAAAGGCGTTTCCCCGTCTGTCTGTCAGCACACAGCGAGACGGAGGACTGTACATCGCCGGGACGAAAGCTCCGCTGATTCAGCAGCGCTGCTTCAGGCTGAAGATGGCGAGCTTCAGCGGCCTGCGGGGGTGGAAGATTGACGCGGGCTGCGCACTACGCATCGAATGGGTGCCGTTGAGAGCCACTGGATCCGTGGATCGTGCATTCTTTGGAAGAGATCCAGCTTCTGGATCTCTCATTGGCTCCATAGAGACTTCATGGAGCGTACAGTACTCCTTTGGAGTAGTGTACTGAAGTACTTACTGTACGTACAGTCCCAAGGCCCGTTCGCTGTGCGCATGCGGTTCGTCTCGTCGGGTTGAAGCCGCAATTGTTGACAGGATGGAAGCTGCACTTCACCAGTCAGATCGAAGTGCACGCTGTTGTCGAAGATCGCAATGACACCCGTCGTTGCTTCCATGGCAAGGCAGTCTTAGCAACCAAGCTAAGCTAATAATCCCAGCTAGCATCATCAGCTAGTATGCCTAAACTTAAGTCTGCAGAGCTAAGCCAACTGGCTGTCTAGCGTTGTCTAGTTTAGTATACATGCCAACGACTCTGGGATTGTCCCACGTTTTACGCGGCCGAGACAAGATCGTTTGCAGTCATCACGATGGCAGGCATCAACATCTTGCCGTCCACGCAACTGGAACCCATGATGACTTGCAGCTCCCAGCTCGCAGACACGCTAATCGGCATTTTTGTGGCTTCACCAGCGAGTAAACTGACTGGCTGCATGCATTGGGTCAATCAAGGTCGCTCAGCCCCAGCCAGTGGCGGTGGTACAGTAGTGCTGCTTTCATCATAGTATGTATACGTGGATCGGCGACCCGACGCCATGAACCTGCAGAGCCGGCGGCATCCTGGTTTGTCAACAGAAACTCACCTCCCCACTGGAGACCCCAACGATTGCAACCTACAGTTTTCCACCAGTCTAGTCAGACCACTCAAAACGCATCACCCTTCACATATGCTAGCAAGCTTAGCGATATCTCTTACATTTGATCTACTGAAATACGATACCCTGAGCATGTTGATGCGTACCACTCTCGCACTAGACTGGTGGAAAACTGTACCAGTTCCGAGTCTGGTTTTCCAGCAGCGTGGATAATCCAGGCGCGTGGGTGGCTCCCTCCTCAGATATTCATTCTCAGAATCAACCGACAGCCTCACATCGCCCAATCAGATGGACACTGTGATCATTACCACACGTAGAATATCCATTCTCACAGGTCTCAGAAAGTCGCATTATCCATCACGCGTGCGACTGTGCAGCTGGTCGTGGCGTTGCGCTCGGCCGCCATGGGCAAGCGCTTCTCCACATCCGCATCCTCCGCCGCTCTCGCCACGCAGACGCGCAGCGACCGCCAGTCGTCCATTTCCGCTCGCGCTGCGACCTTATCACGAGTGCAGTACAATACGACTCGGCGATGCCCTCGCCGCTGCCGCAGCAGCGGCCTCTGCCGCGCCAGGACTCGTACCCGGACGTGATCACGCGCCGCCAGCTCCCGCGCTTCAACAGTCGGCGCTCGTCGCTGACCGCGAGCTTCCTGGATGACGACGACGGCGCGAGCTCGCTGCAGAGCTCTGCCGTGAACGACAAGCCCGCGTCGACGAAGCAGAGACTGCAGCCCGAGACGCTGGCCAGCGCCGACGCGCTCATGGCCAACGGCCAGCACGTGATGCACCAGCACCTCGCGGCGATCGTCGAGGACGCGCTGGGCTCGGAGATCGCAGGCATGGACGTGCGGTTCCGCGACGTGACCATCCGCGCGAGCTTCACGATCTACCCGCCGACGTGGGGCAACCAGATCCAAGTGCCGACGCTACTGTCGCCGTTGAAGAAGGGCATCCAGAGACTGCTTTCTAGACAGCAAGTGTACCAGAAGGAGATCCTCAAGGGTGTCACAGGCGTGTTCCGTCCAGGCCGTGTGACGCTGGTGCTGGGCCATCCCGGATCCGGCAAGTCGTCGCTCATGAAGATTCTCAGCGGACGGTTCCCACTCTCCAAGTCGGTCGAGTTCTCTGGAGAGATCGCGTACAATGACATGCCACGCGACGAGATCTTGGACCGCCTCGCTCGATTCGTCGGCTACGCGGACGCGAATGACGAGCACTATGGCAAAATGACGGTCGAAGAGACGTTCAAGTTTGCGCACGCGTGTTGTGCGGGCAAGGAAGTGCCCGGCTGGCTGGTGCGGGCGTTGTCGAATAGCAATGACCCAGATAGCCAGGCACATGCTATTGAAGTCTTGAACGCGCACCACCGCCACGCGCCTGACATTGTCACCAAGCGGCTTGGTCTGGAAGCCCACGCGAAATCGCCTGTTGGTGATGCCACGCTGCCAGGGCTGTCCCCGACGGAGAAGAAGCGCGTGACGATCGGCGAGATGGCATTCGGCATGAAGAACGTCCAAATTGTGGATGAGATCAGTTCGGGTCTGGATGCCCAAGCCAAGTTCGACATTGTTGACTCGCTGCGCAGCATTGCTGTCAACCTTCGACGCACTGTTGTGGTCGCTATGAGCCAGCCCACACCCGAGGTGTTTGAGCTGTTCGACGATGTGCTCGTGCTCAATGACGGCCACACCATGTACCATGGCCCGCGGACGGAAGTGCTTCCGTACTTCCAGAGCCTGGGTTTCGACTGCCCACCTCGCAAGGACGTGTCTGATTTCTTGCTGGAGATGGGCACACCACGCCAGCAAGCGTACAAGAACCTGAGCTCAGATCTCGTGCCGATGTCACCGTCCGAGTTTGCGTCCACGTTCAAACAGTCGGCTATCCACCAGGCTACGCTCCAGTATCTGGATACGCCGCACAAGTACTTGGACGGTATGTATGTCCGCACGACTTCCGAGATGACGCCCTTCCGCCAGACTTTCCTTGAAGATCTCGCTCTGCTGCTTCGCCGCCAGTGGCTGTTGAGCTCTCGTAACAAAGTGCTGATCATCGCACGCAACATCATGGTAGTGCTGATGGGCGCACTGTACGGCACAACCTTTTGGCAGTTGCTTGACACAAGCCCCCAGCTCGTGATGGGTCTCCTCTTCTCCTGCAGTTTGTTCCTCTCCCTCGGTCAGGCCGCGCAGCTCTCCGTGTTCATGAGCAACCGCGCTGTCTTCTACAAGCAACGTGGTGCCAACTTTTTCCGCACATCGTCCTACGTGCTCGCGTCGTGTCTGACGCAACTTCCCTTCGCGTTGATGGAGACGGTGCTTTACGGCAACTTTCTCTATTGGATGGGTGGTTACGTAGCGCTGGCAGACCGGTTCCTATCGTTCTTGGTCACGCTGTTCTTGTGCCAGATCTGCTTCACGGCGTTCTTCTTCCTGCTGTCGTCTGGGTCGCCGAACATGTCCGTTGCTTCGGCAGTGATGGTCATCTTCATCCTCATCTTCACGCTCTTCAGTGGCTTCTTGGTGACCCTGCACAACATCCCATCCTACCTCACGTGGCTCTACTGGATCAATCCCGTCGCGTGGTGTATCCGTGCGCTGAGTGTGAATCAGTACACAGCGCCTCGGTACCAAGTGTGCGTGTACAAGGGCGTCGACTATTGCAAGCTCTACGGTGGTCGAACCATGGCTCAGTACAGTCTCGCCACGTTCGATTTCGACGATGACAGGATGTGGATCTTCTACACGTGGATCGTGTTTGGAGCGAGTTACCTCATCTTCTGCTTCATCTCGTACTTGCTGCTCGAGTACAAGCGATTCGAGACCCCTGAAGATACCCTTGCGATCAGTTTGGATGTCAAGTATGTCAAGAAGAAGCTCAAGCGCGAGCAGACAGATGATGATGCGCGCGGAACGAGTGGGGAAAGGGAAGAGGGGCTAGGAGAAGCCATGGATGGCTACATGCTCACCAAGACGCCCACCGCCAGCCACATTGAGGTGTCTCAGCGTGGTGACCAAGTGGACGGTGTTCCGATCATGAACTCTCGAGAAGAGGTGGAGCTCACACTTACGATTCCACGTGAAGGTAGTGGCGGATTCGTGCCTGTGGCTTTGGCTTTCCAAGATTTGTGGTTCTCCGTGCCGGCACCTGGCAGCAGTACCGATGAAGAGACTGATTTGCTCCGAGATGTGTCAGGCTTCGCGTTGCCTGGCACCATGACTGCATTAATGGGAGCTCATGGTGCCGGCAAGACGACATTGTTGGATGTGATATCCGGTCGCAAGGTCACGGGCAAGATCAGAGGAGACATCTTTCTCAACGGCTACCCGGCGACAGAGCTCGCCTTGCGTCGATGTGCCGGCTACTGCGACCAGTTGGATATCCACTCAGATGCAGCAACCTTCCGTGAGGCAATGCAGTTTGCCGCGATGCTACGCCAAGACCGTGGAATCTCCACTATCGAGAAGTTTGTTTGTGTTGAAGAGTGTATCGATTTGCTGGAGCTTCGTCCGATGGCCGATCGCATCGTCCGTGGCTCGAGCAAAGAGCAGATGAAGCGTCTGACGATCGGAGTTGAGATGGCTGCGTCTCCCGGAGTGCTGTTTGTCGACGATCCGACGCGGGGTCTTGACGCACGCTCAGCAATGGTAATCATGACGGGACTACGCAAGATCGCGGATAGTGGTCGCACTGTTATCTGCTCCCTGAGCTCCCCGACGACCGACGTCTTCAACCTCTTTGACAGTGCGCTTGTGCTTCAGCGTGGTGGCCAAATGGTGTTTTTCGGTCAGATTGGAGAGGAAGCAGACAAACTGATCAAGTACTTTGAGGAAGTTCCCGGTGTGCCACCGCTCAAGGCCGGATATAACCCAGCGTCGTGGATGCTGGAGACGCTCGGCTCACACACCAACAGACCTCGTCTGCAGCGCCGCCTTTCTACGGATAAGTCTCAATCAACTGCCACCGCTGTAGACTTTGCCTCACACTTCGAGGCCAGCGATCAATGCCGTCTGCTGGAGGAGGACCTTGACCAAGACGGACTCACGCGGCCATCTCAGTACTTGCCGGAGATCAAGTTCGATACCAAGCGTGCTGCTGGCCCCGCGACTCAGTTCGTGTTGCTTATGAAAAGGATGCTCCGCATGCACTGGCGCACGCCCACGTATAACCTGACGCGGCTTGTCCTCAGTGTGATCATGTCGGCGGCTTTCGGAATCATGTACAAGGACACGAACTTCCACAGCTACCGTGGTGTGAACTCGGGTGTCGGTATGATCTTCTTGAGCACGATCTTCTTCGGTCTCCTCTCGTTCAACAGCGCACTGCCCGTCGCGGCAGCTGGACGCGCCGCATTCTACAGGGAGCGTGCCTCGCAGACCTACAACACGCTCTGGTACTTCACTGCCAGTACCCTCGCGGAGATCCCATTTGTTCTGCTTTCGGGCTTGCTGTTCACGTGCATCCTGTTCCCGCTCGTGGGCTTTGAAGGCCACGCCAACTTTGCCTTCTATTGGCTCGTGATCTCACTCCACTTGCTCATGCAAGTCTACATGGCGCAGTGCCTCGTGTACCTCTTGCCGAGTGTCCAGGGAGCCTTGGCAATTGGAGGCCTGCTCAACTCCATCTTCCTCCTCTTCGCCGGCTTCAACCCTCCGACCTACCGAATCCCGTCCGTCTACAAGTGGATCCACTACGCGTCGCCACCGTCGTACACTATCTCGGCCCTCGCTGCTCGCATGTTTTCGCTGTGCAGCACGCCCGGCGGTCCAGAAATCGGCTGCCAGGTCTTGCAAAACCCGCCCGCTCGGTTCGCCGGCGCGACCGTGAAGTTGTACATGGAGACGATCTACAGCATGAAGCAGAGCACGATGTGGCGAGACGTCGCGATCATGTACATCGTCACCGTGTGCTTCCGAGCCATCGCGTTGCTGTCCCTGCGCTTCATCAACCACCACAAGAAGTGAGTCTCCACGGCAACTACCTGTAATAATGGATAAGGTCATGCTCCGTGAAACCAAACAGATACAGACATGGACCAGCAACAACCTTCATAAATGGATATACGTTGCGGTAACGAGGCTAATACAATACCATGGGCTAGCCTTGACATCACTAAAAAACTAACCTAATCGTACTTTCACGAGTGTCACTCAAGCTGGAGGTGTCACTATGATCGTACTTAAAGAAATCGCTTCAGTACCTTCTCCCTCTCATGCAAATGAGGAGCTCCTCAATACGCAAAGCTCCACGAGACTCACGCCGCCGACGACGCTGCGCGTGCAGCAGCATCCTCCTTTCCCAGCGCCATGCTCGTGACGTTCGTGATCGACACGAGCGCGTCGATGAACCAGACGACCAGCAGCGGCATGACGCTGCTGGACTACGCCAAGTCCGCGGTCGAGCGGTTCGTGAAGCGCGTGCGCGACCCGAGCCGTCGGTACCAGCACCACTTCATGCTCGTGTCCTGCGGCAGCGACAACGCTGCGGCCAACGCCAGCGCCAAGGCTTCAGCGCTGTCCTCCTCTGCGTTGGGTGGAGACTTCGGCGGCAGCAGTGGTGGCAGTGGCAGTGGCGCGGCGCCGCCGTGGAACGGCCGCGTGCGCGTCGGCTGGGACCAGTCGACCAACAAGGACGCGTTCCTGGCCGAGTTGAAGAATCTCCGCGCGACAGACCTGAGCGACGTGGGCACATCTATCAAGCAGGCGCTGGAACTCATGAACCAGATCCGTCTGCAGTTCAATTGGGACAACTACGCGCTGGGCCGCACGCCGTGGAACACCAACATTGGCGTGTGCGTGCTGCTCACGGACGCCACAACGCTCTCAACGCTAGACGGCATAGCCCAGGACGCGCTCACGATCCCGCCGTCAAATGCGGTCGGCGCGGATCTCACGGTCGAGCCGTATCGATGGGACCAGCGTCTGTTCACGATCGCGCTCAAGCTGTCGGCGACGGTGGGCAGCGTCCGTGCCCAGCCGTCGGTGCCCACGGATCTCATGGCTCTGAGTGAAGCCACGGGCGGCATGTTGTTCATGCCCACGTCCAAGCCTGCTGTGGAGCAGAGGTACGTTGTGTGAACCGCCTAGTTTGTCTGGATAGTTAAGCGTTGGGGCTCTGAGCGTTTTGTGGTTGTGAACACACAGCATCGACCAGATCATCTCCAAACTGAAGGCTGGTGCCGTGGTGAAGTTTCGGTGCGATGAAGCTGACGGAGAAGCCGAGTTTCCAGCAGTACGCAATACGATCATTCCTATTCCCAGTGCCAAGGAGTACACGTGGCCGATCGCAGAGGGCTTCTGGCTGGACCGTAACACGGTATCGTTGCCGCCACGCGAGGCACACCCCACGCTCGTGTTTCGTCGTACCGTGGAAGGCGCTATTGAGGCGGCGACAAACCACATGCTCCTCGACACACTCAAGTTTCCTGCTGACAACTACGTCCTGGAGACTTCGCTGAACCCGTCACCGCCGCGAGGCCAACGATGGCTTGTGTATGTGCCCAACAGTCGTGGTGACGGTCGATTAGGTACGTTGCTACTTGTACGGTGTAGTGCGGATCCTCTTTGATGCTAACTCTCGGTCGGAACTATCTCATGCGAACGTAGGCGACCCCATTGGGTTCCTGCGCGCAGGATCATCCACGACTGCATCCAGCGCGATCCTTGTCCTCCTGCCGTACAACTTCCCACTGTTGTTCACGCTTCTCGTCGAAGCTGCTCGCGTCTACCAAGCAAGTGGCCAAAGTATCAACGCTCCTACGGGTGCGTGGGTGTTCCAGGCCAAGGCCATGCCGTCGTCGTGGCGTGAATCCTTCACAGCGTATCTTGCCGGCATCCCGCTGTACTACTACCCACACGTGAAGAAGGCTCTGCGGAAATATAACCTGCACGATCTTGTGCCAGAAGTCGCGGATGCAGGACGAAGCTACCAGATCTCGAATTACTTAAACCGAATTCGTGAGCAATCGATCGCGGAGAGTGAGAGTGTGAACAAGGTCAACTCGCGCGCGAGTCGCGGGGATCTACCGGAGCCAGATAGCAAAGACCCCGCCACTATCCCAAGCGAGAAGCTGCTGGAAGCCGTCAGCAACATGTCGTTGCAGGGTATGCTGCAGATGCACCAGCGGTCCGCGCGATCCATGTTCTCAAAGGCTACCAAGAGTTCCTTTCTGACACGTGTCCCACGCATCACCATTGCTGCCCAGTCAAGTCAAGAAAGCGGGAAGGATGGTG
>JAADVE010000308.1:0-22463 GCA_023334595.1 Pythium utonaiense
AATACAACAGGAGGGAGCTGCTTACACTGGAGAGCATCTTGCTCATGAGCTGTCCAGGTCGCTCGTTTGGCTTCGCTATGATCACACGCGAGCGCTTCGTCATGATCTGCGAGACCTTGGTGTTCTTAGCCGTCAGGCCTTGCAGCTCCACCTTCTTCATGTAATCACGCTCGGTGATCACGCCCGCGAACTTGCCGTCCTTGCCACTGACCGCGAGACAGCCCAAGTTGATGCCGGCCATACGCGTAATCGCATCAAACACCGTCGCGTTCTCTGAGATGACAAAGTTCACGCCGTGGTAACAGCTCTTCTCCATCATGTCCTTGGCCGTGCCCTTCTCGTAGTGGTACGCGCGAGCCTGCACCGCACGCGGCGCGACGACGGCCACAGTCGCCACCTTCTTCATACTGATGGTGTTGAGTCGTGCAAGCATGGTGCTTTGCTTGAATTTGATGAGCACTCGAAGTAGTCGTGCTGCGTGGTCCGTTCTATCGTAGCTCTTGGCGTTGTGGGCTGCGCGCTCACTTCAGCTTCCGCCGATTGCGCTGGCGTGGCTGCTTGGGGGGAAGATACAGCAGGTTGAAGAAGCGCAAACAGATACTCTATAGAAGAGGTTCCGCATGCTATAGTAGAGGTATTAGAGCTGGTACACTTTCGAAGAATGTACCGTTGACGTGGTACATCTTGACACAGAACCAGTAAAGTGGTACACCTCCCAATATAATCTGACGATACCGGTATTTCCGGATTAAATTCGGTCGGGAAGGTACGTATCTCTCCGCCAGCTGCACCTGCATCGCCATTGCACCGAGGCCAAGCACTAGCCAAGACACGTGGGTGCAAGTTGGCTACGCTGCATTGTGTGGCCCTCTGCGTGCATTGAGGAGGAGAGCGAGAGAGGCACCCCTGGATCCAGACGCAGATTCACTCGCGAAGTTTCGGGCGCGCAGGAGTATGGAGACGCCTGCTGCCACGCCCTCCAGTGACACCTCCGTCGCGAATGACACAGTGAGACAAACCGACGCGTCCGAAGCTGCGGGGGAAGCGAATGACGTGGCCTGCGCCTCTTCTCCACTGACTGTAATTGCCGACGCGTGTGTTGCGGAGAAGCCTCCAGCAGCGGACGCAACGCCATTAGCAGACGCGCCTGTGACGCCATCCGCTTCCTCCACGACGATGCCGCCAAAGCCACGGAAGATCCCAGGCGCGCCGACGCATCGCCGCGTGCGTAGCGGCAGCGGACAGACCATCACGAGCGCGTTGTCCTCCAGCAACGTTTTGACGTCTGCTGGGGGAATCGTGATTGGCGGCATCCGTCGCCGCCATCGCACGCCCAGTGGTGGTGCCAGTCTCGGGACGTACGTACGACAGGGGTCTACTGGAAGCAGCGATGAAGAGGTTGTGGAGATCAACGAGCCGCCTAGGAAGACGTCGGGCGGGAGCCGAAGCAAGCGACCTGTGAATATGCGCACGACAAGCCTCAAGAACGTTGCGAACTCGATCCGAAGCAGTATCAGGCAGTCCGCGACCAACGGATCCGCATCCACAGCGAATGGCACGGCCGGCAGCGAGGACCAAAATGGACAGCAGTCGTTCGCTGGTGTTGCGCAGCAAGTAGTGTCCTCGCGACGTGCTGCGAAGGGTTTCCTGGCGATGTGGAGCAGCAGCAGTAGTGGTACTGCTCATGTGTACAAGGGCATCCACATGGAGAAGAAGAAGCTCGACCTCAACAGCGTCGTCGCCGAGTTCAAGGAGATCAAGCGTCGACAGTTCTACCAAGAGCTGGTCGTTTACTTGGTGTTTCTCACGCTGTTCTTTTCGCTGCTCTCTTGGCTGCCTGTGCAAGATAGCTACCAGCAGAACGACGTCGTCGGATATCTCACGTGTCGCGAAGATGGCGTGTGCGAATTGAAGAAGGTTGGCGACGTATACGATTTTGCTGGGACGGTGTCGTCCCATATCTGTCAGCGTAAGGACGTCCAGGCGCAGTGGCTTCGTATCGGTGGCGTACGCTTCCGCCAAGTGCGCGTGAAAGAGGAACAATGCAAGGTCTACAATGGCTGGTTCGCCCCGTGCTACCCATTCTACTCGGAAGCGCTGGAGATGAAAGACCCGATCGAAGGAGCGAGCGGCAAGCGCGTCTACCAATGGAACGACGGGCTGGGAGCGCTTCAGCCGCGGTTGTCAAACTCTGTCTTTGAGTATGCGTCGATGGCGAGCTTCCAGAACTTTGGAAACGGAGGCTACGCTGTGGATTTGTGTGACGTCGACGTCGAGGACTTGCAAGAAGATGAGTGGATCTCGGTCGCAACGCGTGCGTTCTCGATCGAATTCATGCTTGTCAACCCCGTGACGCGAGTGTTCACCATTGGCTGGCACGTTTTCACGAACAGCCCGTCCGGCCACATGAAGCACTACCCGCACAGCGCGAATCTTCGTGTTGTTGGTTTGGAAGAAAGCGAACTGTTCGGTGAGCCGGACATTGCAGACATGTCTGACAGTGTGAAACCAAAGCTCAAGGGCCTGAAGCGAACGCTGGAGAGTATCAGAAACGCCACGCGAACAGTGTGGCGATTTGCCAAGGCGATCGACTCTCGAATCTGCCTGTGGCTCGCTTTGCTTCTCTTTTTCCTCACATATTGCATCGGCGAAGTCAGCGTGATGGGAACGATGGGCTTGAAGACCTACTTGAAGTCGGACATGTGGAATGTATTCGAACTGACGCATCTGTTCGTGTTGGCGTCGCTGCTGCTGTACGCCGCTCGGTATCAATTGGCGTCGAACGCGTTCACGGCGCATCTAGGTGGCATCATGAAGGGCAAGAGCGTTGACGAGATCGACCACAGTGATGTCCAGGAACTGCTGCGCTCGTTTCAGCAGTTGTCAGACCTGGCTTCAATCGGCTCGGCGATCAGTCTCTTGAAAGTGTTCAAGTTCTTGCGCATGAACTCGACGCTAAACCTACTGTGGCGTGTGCTCGGCATGGCAACTCGGGATCTCATGGGTTTCTTGGTGATCTTCAACCTCATTTTCCTAGGATACTCGGCTATGGGAACCTACGCGTTCGGCTTTGCATTGGAAGAATTCTCGACGATTGGCAAGTCGTATGCGACGTGTTTCCACATGCTCGCCGGTGAAATGGATTACCCGCGACTGCGCCAAGCCAACCCGCGACTAGCGCCAGTGTTTATTGTGACGTTTATCGTGCTCGTCTTCCAGATTCTGGTGAACATGTTCGTCGCCATTCTGTCCGAGTATTACGAATCGGCGAAAAATGACGAAGGCTCAGGTGAGGATGTCGAGTACGATGTGCTCGCCCGTGTACGGAACTACCTCAAGGCGTGCAGCCCGACCGTCGTTGTTGACAAGAACGAAGTGCTGCGCATGCTTCCGAAGCAGCAGATCCGGCTGATCTCTACGAACTTGGTCGACCAGGAAGAGACCCGTCAGCGAGCGAAAAAGCTTTTCCGTGGAGCTGTGTGGCGAGTCGTAGCGCTCCTCCGCTTTGGTATGAAATTCGACCGTCGCATCCAGTACGGAGATCGGAAGCCTGTAGGAATCCAAGGCACAACTGCGAAGGAGAAGGATGCGATGGCGACGCACATTCGATTGTCCGAGAATTTTGACCACAAGACCATCAAGGAAATGATCCCGACGGGCATCACGATCCGCTTACAAGGCGACTCGTTGCTGGGTGATGGGTTGGCGCTCAAGGTCATCCACCACAACAAGCTCTCGGTTGAGTGTGTTGTTTTGGGGCAGATCGACAGTGCTGGTAACATCACCACGACGCTAGAGTCGCCAACAAGCGACAGTGAGGCCGAACAATTGCCGTTTCCGATGACTGCACCACGTGAACGCGTGTTAGAGCTGCTTGGCGGCGAGAAACTTCGCATCCCGTGGCAGTTTTTTGCATGGCACTTGCTCAAGAACTTCGTCAAGGAGCTTCAAGAGAGTCTTATGCGTGCTACGAAGTTATGGAACTACACGAAGGCTTATCTGGTATCCGACTACCACCTGCTGCTGCTGTTTGAGAGCACGCGAGAAGAAGGACGATCCAGTCTGCGGTATGATGAAGTGTACCGCATGCTGGATCTCTACCTACGCAAGGACCGGAAGAAGAGTCTGTGCACGCAAGATGAAGTTCGACAGGAGGCTTTGCAGGTCATGTTCCGTTTCCGGAAGTGCCTCATTGACATGCCGTCGCGTGAGAAGGAAGGCCACAACTACCGACCGAAGCCTGTGGACACGAACCTGATCGATCTGGGGCAGCTCGAGCACCTCGCGGACATGCTCGCTCAGAACTGCCACGATATGTGGGCCCTGGAGCGGCTGAAGCAAGGATGGAACTACGGCCCCGAGCGAGATGACGGAAAGAAGCTCCATCCAAACCTGGTACCGTACCACTTGCTGTCGTGGGACGAGCAGCAGTTCGACTACCGCTCATCTATGGAAACACTCAAGACGATCATCTTCATGAACTACAACATCATTCGGGCGACGAGCACAACCAGCTTTGCCGACTCGTTCAGTCGCTCGTCGTCCAACCTATCGGACGATAGCGGACTCGTGGAAGAAGCGACTGCTGCTGCAGCTGAAGATACGTCGACCGGTGAGAACGGAGCGTCAGACACCACGAAGAAGACAACGCCGAAGAAGCCGGTGCCGCAGTTGATGCGTGAAGCCATGAGCTTTCGCCGAAGCAGCCTCATGGAAGACTCCCCGTACTCGACGATGTACGGCGAGAAGCGAGACCTGCTCTACCGACCCCTTCCCATCGACACGACCAAGGTGGAGTTGCCTCTTCGACTCCTACGTCTCGTGGACTTGCTGGCAGAGAACGCCCACGAGGTGTGGGCCAAAGGCCGCATGGACGAAGGGTGGACTTACGGGCCGCAGCGGAATGACCAAAACAAAAAGCATCCGTGCTTGGTGCCATACATTTTCCTAACGGACGACGAGAAGGAATACGACATCAACATCGCCAAGGAGACGCTCAAGATGCTGCTGGCCATGAAGTTCCAGCTCATCGATAAGAACTCGAGCTCTCGATTCTAGAGACCCTCAGCCAGCGAGAAAGGCGGCCAGGGTATCTTCAGTTGTGTAAAAATGTCTCCAACGTTTTGGCTTCTAATAATCTGTTTTGAGATCTAAAATACCCGTCCAACGATCAGGTTTTCGACATATTTTACCCAATCATCAAGAAGGGATGGATTCTTCTCTTGGTCTGACTCTCTGGTTTGTCGAACTAGCAGGAGAAATTTCTCATGCCACTTCTTGAGGTTTATTCGATTTTTTTTTACTTTCAGTTACGCACCTAATCCATAGTGGACACAAGAGTGTACGAGTCACCCGTTCGTCCACCCGCCAAAACCCTCCACGCCAGACTTGGCCTCTTCCCTGACTGAGTGGAAACTTCAACCGCACAGCCACCTGTTTTCTTTCCTTCTCTCTCTCGAATCCAGTTCGTTACTTGGACTGTTGGCGTGTGGTGGTTGGAGCTAGAGTTCAGTGCGGCTGTTTCCCAACCCACCGACGCCTCTGCACTGTTGCACATTGTGCAGTCGCAGTTCGTAATTCGCAATTCGCACTGCGTGGGTTGTGTGTGTCCGCTCCCCATTTGCGATTTTGTTCCAGCGAGAACAAGAGAAAGAACTGATCCGATCAGCGGATACAACGCTCCATCTGGGCGTGTGCTCGGTGCAGAACAAAAAAATTCGGTTCTGTCCCACAGCACGCACCGTTCTGGCGAGACCACTTTTCCAATCGGACAGCTACGCATCGCATCGAGCGGCGCTCCTCCGCAGAGAACAAAAGAGACCTTCGAAGCAAGCAGCAGAGCCCGCGTCGAGGCTTAGTGTCGTGGTGGTAGCCTGGTGACAGCGTCGGTGAGTGTCCTGTCGGTTCGGGGACTCGCGGCGCGTCGCTGTAGATCGAGGCCAGTGGAGCAGAGAAGCGTGTACGGAGCCACGCGACTCTGAACGCGACAGCAGCAGCACAGCCCACGAGAGACCGACCCGCGCGTGCGGATCGCCCACCATGGGTCTCGCGGATTGGTGGCTTTCGCGCTCGACGCAGAGCGCCACGGCCTCGGACAAGGCCAAGCTGTCGTCCACCACTGCCTCCTCCTCCTCCTCCTCCGCGTCGTCGTCGCGATTCAAGTGGCCGCTCAAGCGCGCCAAGAGCGAGCCGCGCCAGACGCAACAGCAGCACCATGCACATCTGCGTCTGCGCGCCGTCGCGAATGCCGTCGCGGCCTTCAAGACGCCCGCCTCCCCACGCACGCAGCCGCCGTGCAACCCCCAGTTCCCAGACCCCGTGAGTGAGTCGAGTGAGTCCATGTTGTCGTGCCGTTTGATGAACCTCCGCGGGCTCAGTGCCAGCGTAAGCCAGGCCAAGGACCTACTGCAGCAGTGTGCATCCGTCGTCAGCCTCTACCCGTCGCTCGTGCAGCTCACTGTCCCCAGCACGACTACCAAGAGCGACCCTCGCGACGTGGCGGTTGACCTGCAGCAACCAGTGGCCGAGCCAGAGCCAGAGACTACTGCGTTTTGGGTCGCCAGTGAATCACTTCTCCGTTTTGAATCCCGTATTGAAAGCCTCATGACCAAGAGCTCCCTGGAGACGCGGCTCACGAGCGACGGCTGCGGCGGAGTGTACTTCCTCCAGGATGCCAGCGCGCCAGACGCAACACCGTTCGCGGTGTTCAAGCCTCGTGATGAAGAGTACATGGCACCGAAGAACCCACGTGGCTACGTGAAGGACAACGCTATCGTTGGCGAGACGGAGCACCCTGTGAACAAGGGCTTCCGTGTGGGCAATGGCGCTCTTCGTGAGCGTGCGGCCTTCCTGTTGGATGAAGCTTACGGTAATTTCAGTGGTGTCCCGGTGACCAGCCTTATGTCGCTGCCACTGGCCAACGGTGTGGTCAAGGAAGGATCTGTCCAGGCCTTCGTCGAGTCGGAGAGCTCGGCTGAAGACATGGGCCCGCTCAAGTTCTCTGTGCCTGAAGTCCACAAGGTGGGCATCCTGGACGTACGACTCTTCAACACGGATCGCCACGCTGGTAACATCTTGCTGCATAAGTCGACGCTAGGCAGCTCAACGTTCGAGATGACGCCCATCGACCACGGTTTCTGCCTGCCGTCGTACAAGCACCTTGACAACGCCAACTTTGACTGGCTCAGCTGGCCGCAGGCGCAGTTCCCGTTCACGTGTGAGGAGGTCGACCACATTATGTCTCTGGATGCCACCCGCGACGCCTCTATTCTCCGCTCGCTGAACATTGAGGAAGAGTGCATTACCACCATGCGCATCTGCACGTCGCTGCTGAAGGCGGGAGCTGAAGAAGGCTTCTCCCTGCATGAGATTGGCAGCCACTTGCAGCGTGAGGGTGACTTCTCTCAGCCGTCGACGCTGGAGAAGCTTGTGGCCGAGGCGGTGGAGAAGGTGACAGTTGATGAGTCGGATGTTGCGTTTGCTGACGCGCTCGTGGAGGAAGTTGAGCGTGTGGTGGTCGCGATGTTTGCTGACCAGCAGCCCAAGAAGAAGGTCCGAAGCATCAGCTGCTTCAGCTAGAAGCGAGATGTGTTTAAAGTGGGAGACGGCCGTCGGAGATTCCATTCCCTCCCGTCCCAGTGTATGTGTGTGTCGAGTATCGTGCGTGTTGGAAGATCTGCGGATAACGGAGAAAGAGAGAGAGAGAGACGAAGACACGACGAACGACGCTGGTCCCTCGAAAGGAACGAGGGTCCAGCGTGTGATAGATTAGAAAACGAGAAGCCACAGAAGCCAGAAAAGCGAGACAAACAGAAGGGCACGAAGCGAGTGCCACGTTCGAAAACCCCAGCCAAACGCAGCAGTAGAAAAGAAGACGAGTACAGTATCCAAAGAAGGCGCAGCAGCGAGAGAAGTGGGTGGATGTCTACAGTGTAGTGTGCAGTATGGTAACAACCAACCCCAGAAAAATCAAAAGATGACAATCCTCAAACCTGAATTTTCACTTCCACCACGCGATCGTGTTCTCATCAACGACGGTCGGACGATTGCGTGCTGCCTGGCTGGCAGGCACTAGCAGCACTCGTCTCAAAGGCTCGCTTCTCTCACGCGCGTAACGGACGAAGCGCCAGGAGCAGCACTTTCGCACGTTTCCGGTTCATATGCAGCTATACGCTATGTATAGCGCGAGTCATGGGGAGCTGTTGGCGTGCTTCCCTCTTCCAGTGCCTTCACAGCTAATCCGGGACCTCTCCGAGCCTGCAGTTCTTGTGGTGCGAGGCGACAGAATCCAGGCTGCACGAGTAGGCGAGGGCTCAGAGTGCAAAGTTGACTACGCTGGAGGACGAGATCTGTTGCATCTTGCTGAGTGACCATGGGCAGTAAGGTGCTTGCGTCGGAGGAGAAGGCGCGCTTCATCTCGAGCGAGTCCAGTTCATCTCGCAGTGGTCTGAAGCTGCAGCTGGATCGACCCGCGGAGAGCGTCGATCACCATGGAGAGGATGACGATGACAACGACGAGCGTCCGATCCTAGGCTCCAATTTGTACATGGACAGCCCTCGCGCTATGCGCGTCGACGACGATGTGAGTGAGGAGGAGATCCAACGCCGCCACCGTGTCGGCGTGGCCACGCTCATGGGACTCTTCCTCTCCGTCATGCTGTGCGTGGCGTTCCTCCACTATCTCTCGCATCACGAGTCTTTCAGGTACGCCTCCTTCCAGCCTTGAACTAACATCTACATCAGCTTCATCTGCTGACATGAGACCTTGGACCTTGATGGACAGTGCATTGCCGCCCACTCAGCATCGCTTTATGTCATCTACATCAGCTGCTGGAGCGCGCGAGAATCTGGAACAGTACACCGCCGGCATGCGTCACACCGGAAGTGTTGGTGACCAGGAGATGGCCAAGTTCATCCGCTCACGCGCAATTGACTTCGGCATTGAAGAGCGATACATCAAGCTGGAGGAGTTTGAGATTCTGGCCAATGAGCCGGACACGCTTAAGATCCAGATCGATGGCGTCGCCAAGTACGACCTGATGGCGAACTTCAAGAAGACCCCTCGTATGCCGGTACGTACGATCTCACCTATGGTACACAAAGGCGACGATGGCATCCACTAAACCACGTCGTTATTGTTGTGGTGGTAGTACCCAGCGTTCCACCTGTACTCGAAGAACGGCTCGGCATCGGGCAAACTAGTGTACGCCCACTACGGCCGCTCGGAAGACTATGCTGCACTACTAGCCACTGCGAACGTGAATGTAACCGACTGTATTGTGCTCATCCGCATGGGCGGCGGCATCTCGCTGCCTGCAAAGGTCGCGCTCGCTGGTAAGCACGGCGCGGTTGGTGTTCTGACATACAAGTACGTGAAGTTAGTTGGAGGCCACTCTCTACGCGGGATGGTGGAAGCTAATGGCGTGGATCAATCACTTGTTGTAGCGATCCTTTTGATGACGGTGAGGCTCGAGGCAAGCCTTACCCAGACGGACCATGGCGAGTGTCGACCGACGCTTCGTACGGTAGTGTCTACATGGGCAACGGGGATCCGTCCACGCCTGACGGATTCTCCGGGTATGCGGAAGACCGTATCTCAGTGGAGGAGGTGTTCTCGGCCAACAACACATACAACATCGTGCCGCGGGTCGTGAGCATGCCGGTGAGCGCTAAGATTGCCGGCGAATTGCTGAGCCAGCTCAGCCTAAACGACAAGCTTCCCTCGGCGGCACAAGTCTTTGGCACTCCCTCGTGGCTAGGAGGCGCTGCTACTGCTGATGCGAAGACTGCCTACCGCATTGGCCGAAGCAACTTCACCATCTCAATGGATAACAAGAACAAGTACGCACTCAAGAAAGTCTGGAACGTGCTGATCACTGTGCCGGGCTCTCGGGAGGCCGACCGCTACGTGATCGTCGGTGCCCAACGTGACTCACTGAACGCCGGAGCTGCCTCGCCTGGCTCGGGCAACGCCGTGTTCATCGAGATGCTGCGTGCGATTGGCACCTTGCTCACAAATGGCTGGGTGCCGCATCGCACGCTACTGCTGGCTTCGTTCGACGGCGAGCAGTATGGCTCGGTGGGAAGCTCTGAGTGGATTGATCGCCACTTCTCACACTTGGGTGGCCGTGGCGTCGTGTACCTTCACCTGCGTGACGTCGTGCGTGGTGCTGGCGCACTCCACTGTGAAGCGGCAGCCTCACTCCGCAAGAACATCTACCTCATGTCAGCGGAGATCGTCCAACCCAAGCCAGAGGTTCCTGTGGAGTCGTTCTTCTCCAGTTCTTCGTCCGCTCCCCGTGGCCGTCGACAACGTTCATTGACACAGGCTAGCGAGCAATGGTTCTTCATGCCAACTGAGGTAAACGACCAGAGCGCCGACGATGATTATTCACTCGCCGGCTCCCTACTGCCACTGAACTCGACCTTCTCGCGCGAAGACCTCAAGGACTCGGGCGATTCGGTGTACGCGGCCTGGCTCACAGAGACGCGAAAGAGCTTCCCTACAGCCAAGATCCCATACATTTCTCTGCCTGGCGCGGACAACAAGATCTCGCCATTCCTGGCGCGACTGGGCATTCCGTCGCTGGAGTTGGGCTTTGACGGTGGATACTTTGGCGTGGAGAACTCTCGCGATGATTCGATGGAGTGGATGAAGAAGTTTGCGGACCCATCGTTCACGTTCCACCGTGCAGCGGCACAGCTGTACGGCAGTATCATGCTGTCATTCAGTGACGCGATCTTCCTGCAGTATGATTTCACGGAAGTAGCACGCGAGCTGCGGTATGGCGAGGCGTACATCCAAGACGCCATGAAGAAACAGTCACGCAACACGCAGATGCTCGGCCCGATCCTGAACCGTCTCGCCATGTCCATCAAGGAGTTTGAAGACGGAGCCTTAGCCGCCACGAAGGAGATGAAGGAGCTCCGTGACTCGATGGTGAACCTGATCAGTGGCGAGCTCGTGGTGGACCTGAAGAAGGTACGCGAGATGAATACGCGACTGCTGATGACAGAGAAGGCGTTCATGCTGCCGGCCGGCTTGCCCAAGATGCCCTGGCTCAAGAATGTACGTAGCGAGGCTGGGGACGCAGTGAGTGAAGCGGGAACTGATGACGAGTCGTTTATGTTATAATCGCAGGCTCTGTACGGCATCTCGGAGTACGATGACTACCGCGTGGGCTTCTTCCCGGGCGTTGCACAGGAGGTGAAGAGTGGTAACGCCGTGACGATCAAGCGTGAACTGATTCGGTTATGCCAGACCATCGAGCAGGCTGCTGACATACTCTCAACGCCTGTGCTTTAGAAGGACTGGATGAATGAACAGACAGCGGTCTCACGTAAGCTTCCAAATACATGCATTGCTTGACATTTACGCTGATGATTCCGTACGGATACTAGTAGAGAGTACACACTCGCTGTCAGGCAGGTGATAGCTTGGAGAACTTTACTCCAATCGACAGAAGTCGGTCTCGGGCACCCAAGGTGAAGATCCCACCAATGTGCGTCGCTGAAGGCTCGTCTTCGATACGTCATGTCTCGGTCACCGCGTTATCACCTGGAATCGGACCGAACCACTCCCTTGTGCGTAGTGTCGTGTCCAAATGGATAGCAGCGATGCAGTCGTCGTCGGCACACGCGCGGATTGCAGCAACGAGCTCGTCTTAAGCAAGAACGAGCAGGTGGAATGCCCTAGGAAGGGATCGTCCATGACCGCGAAGTATCTCTGGTAGTGGTGATGACAGAGAAGCAACATCCGACGGATCCCCGTCGTGAACTCGCACACGATCGCCCTGATGGAGCCATATGCGAAGGCAGTACTGCTGTCGCACGTGGGATCGTATGCGATGGATCCAATGATCTCAGAGTCACTCACGTGGTTGGACGTTGGAGGCTGAGCGTCGCGCAGCGAGAGCGGAATAAAATACGCCCCGATTTCACGCAAAACCGTTCTCGTTCGATCAGAGGATCGAATGTATGCAGTAGCTTAGCAGGGCTCTGATGTCCCGCTTCTTTGCTTCTGGAGGCCCGTACCACTGGGATTGGCGCATGTTCGTTCGGAAGCACAATGAAATGATCCAGGTACTGGTTCTGGCCTTTCGCATACGAACCCCGGTCACGTACTCACTGGCCATGAGTTTGAATTGGTAGTCTTGCTCGGACGCAGAGAGGGAGAACACGGCGACACGCCAACCGAACCGAGTCCACTGTTGTCCCACTTGATGTTCACAGGGCCGTATGTCCAGTCATACAAAGCGCAACCAAATCGTGTCGCAGTTGGAGCGGCAGGCCCTTCATACAACTACGACACCTACTGCAGACGGTAAAAGTCGTCCATGTCCTGGTTAAGACAAACAGCGAATGGACCAGAACTGTTAGCCCCAACCATTGACTGGAGCGGACTAGGCGTTCCTGTGCGAAATTCGCTCAGATGCACCAACTGTCCGGTGTGGAAAAATGTTTGCAAACGTTATCATGATGGAATGTGACGATTGATTGATCCACTGTAGTGCTGAGTCGTTCTAGCATAGCTGAGCCACAGTGATACCGCCCACAGCGACCATCGAAAGGGTGAAGACTGAATTGGTAGACGCAGCACTGGCAGGAATGGAAGCCACTGGTGCAGGGGTAGACGCTGGGTTGATCTCGACGGTCTCCTCTTGGTTACCACCAGTACCAGATGCTGCGTTCGAGTCACCTTCTTTCATCTCCACCGACTCGATTTCAGTCGTGTTCTTCGTGGTGGCATCGACCGGCGTCGGGATAGTTGCAGCTGGGCCGTTCGTGGTTGAACCACTCTCTCCGCTCGGCTTCTCAGTCAGCTTGGTCTCACTTGACGGTGAAGGCGTCGGTGCAGACGTTGGCCCCGGAGCTGGTTGTGCTGTTGTTGGACGAGGATCAGGGCCAGGTGGCTGCGTTGGTGCCTGTGTTGGTGCCTGAGTTGGGGCTGGTGGTGAGGTCGTCGCAGGCCCTGGAGCAGCCGGATCTGGTCCTTCGCCGTGGCAGAAGGCGTCTAGAGGCTTGTACTTGCTAAGCGCACTGCTTGGGCCTAAGCCAAGCTGGACGTAGCACTCGACCGTCTCATCCTCGATCAATCGGTGCAGCGCTGTGTGGCACGTCTTGCTGTCACACTTGGCCTGGGACCCTCCCCCCACAGAGTCGCATGAGCTCATCCAGTCAGTGATTTTCTTACCATCACTAGCAGTGCACGCGCTGGTGATGGAGAGGTTGAGCAGGGCAGCGACGATGCCCACGAGCACGGTAGCCGTCTTCATCGTGTAGCCTTGCTAACAGCAGAAGACGATACGAAATGGGATAACCGCGTGAACGAGCTCGACTTGGCCTGACGACTTCAGCAGCACAGCAGCCACAGTACCAGTGGTTTGGCGTACGTCGCCTCCTTGTGAAGCACGTATCTATTCACGTCGGAGAAGGGCTCATCTGTGAAGAAGAGATTCCCCCTCGCACGATTGATTAGGGACACTTGACTGCTGTTGACTGGGACCCAGCGTGGCCTACGGCGTAGGCTACGCTGAGTGGCCCACGCCGTGGGTGTGCGACTCCATGATTAGGCACCTCCACACGCGTCGAATACTGTACAGAGGATGCACTCACGCGAAGTGGGTTTCACGTTGGAGATGGACGTCGATTAGCTAGTCTCGCCGTCGGATATCGAACGCAACTCAGCGTACACCCAGTACTGTTTGGCAAACGGTACCGGAGATTATGTACAATACTTGATGCTCGCCGTGTTGTCACTGACTCGTCAGTCACAACTCGCAATGCCAGCCAGACACCGCAAGGGACAGCAGAGCCACTCAACAACACAAAGCCATGAGGCTGTACACGCACTGAGTCACCGCCATCGGATTGCACATAAAAAGGCACACACACATATCCGACGGCGGACGATAGGTTGCTGACATGTAGTTGGTACAACTGTGCACGGTCACCGCCCTGCTGGGTGCGAAACGCACCTCGTGTACTATGCTGTGCTGTGCCTCGAAGCACGAGGCCGTGCCGCAGGCACCGGTAGCATCTTCTGCCCAGTGGGAGCCGCTAACCGTTCATCGTGGAGCGGGTCACTCTAGACACTCGGGCGACACGGTGTAGGCCATATACCTTGAGTGGCAGACCGCCACTGAATGGTGCCCTTCCCTTCACCACCCTTCGCTTCAGTACTAAAGACTTTCTTCGAGCGCTGCCACTCACGATTCATTCTTCAACTGACTTCGTCCAGCTCTCACCAAGTACACCATGCAGCTCATCTCTGTCGTCTCCATTGTCGCTGCCGCGGTCGTTTCTAGCGTCACCGCTCAGGACGCCATCTGCTCTCCTTCGGACTTTGCGTCGATCAAGACCTGGATGGCCGCTTGTGGCTCCATCACGACCGGATCGGCGGCCAAGTGTGCCAGCCGTGCCTGCCACACCGCCCTCCACCGCCTTGAAGAAGAGGAGACGCACGCTTGCTGGGTGTCCTTCGGCGGAGCAGAGTCGGACTTCCACAAGTACGCGGCTTTGGATTCCTTCTGTCACGGTGAGGGTCCAGACCCAGAGCTTCCAGTCGGTGGGCCTCCATCGAACTCGACGACTCCACCAGTAGCCTCGTGCTCGCTCGATGACGGTCTCGAGATCTTCACCTGGATGAATGCCTGTGACTCTGTCATTGGAGACTCAGCTGCCAAGTGTGGTGACGAAGCGTGCCACGATGCTCTGCACCGCCTTGAAGAAGAGGAGACCCACGAGTGCTGGGAGTCGCTCGGCCTGGGCACCCACGAGGACTTCGAGAAGTATGAGGTTCTTGACGCCTTCTGCCACGGTGAAGAGCACGACCACGAACACTAGCTTGCAACGAGCAGTGAGCATGCGCAAGGACTACCCGATCACAAGGTACTGTAGCATGTAGGCATACACAAAGCCAACAAACTGTTAACTTTTGAGCCCAAATACTCTTGAGTCTTCTCCTTCATTTCCATGGTATCTCAATTTTTCTACGGATCCGTGGTCAAATCCCACTTCATAACGTGCACCGGTCCAGGCAAGAATCTTGCCGTACGTGCTACTAAGTCGATCTGTCTTGAACAGTGCGCGTCGTCGCATAGTATGACGGTGATCCTCGAAGCACTGCCACAAACAAGTCAGTGTCAATTGCGTCATACTACTAGTGAAGTGCAGCATCCTGGGCACTGCCAAGTCGCGAATATGATATGGAAAAGATGTCTCGTTCTACATACAGATCTCCGTGTATTATGTAGCCTGTTCTTTTAAAAAACCTTGGCAGGGAAAGCTACGACGGAGAGTGAGTTCAAGCTAGTTGCTTAGCACGCTGGCTTCGGCGCAGGGGTGAGCGTAGGAACCTGGGTGGTTGGCGCTGGGCCAGGACCAGCCGTGGTGGTTGGCGTTGGGTTGGTTGGCGTGGGACTGGTGGTCGTTGGGACTGGTGCAGCCGTTGGTGGAGCCAACGCCGGGTCTGGTCCCTCGCCGTGGCAGAAGAGATCGATGGCGAGGTACTTTGAGAGGTCACTCGCTGGCCCAAGGTTCGAGGAGACGTAGCAGTCGATAGTCTCTTGTTCGACCAGTCGGTGGAGTGCCGTGTGGCAAAGACGGTTGTCGCACTTGGCCTGTGTCGTACCAGTGACGACATCACAGGCCGCCATCCAGCCCTTGACCTCAGTTGGCTTGCAACCAAAGGCGTCGGTTCCGACGATAATGGAGGCCGCGACCAGCGCGGCGGTAGCGAGACGGACAGCAGTGTTCATGCTTGGAGGTTGGAAGAGAGAGAGAGAGACTTGATGTGTGTCGGAGTCAAGTCAGCAAAATGCGAACTGCGTGTGTGACGTACCGGACGAAATCGTTCGTTCGCCCAGTGGGAGCTTGATTGACAGCGAGTGCAGTGCTCCACCAACTCGTGGCACGGAAGTGAGTGAGTAGCAGTAGCACCATCCTGGCGATTTGAATCCAGGACTTGTCCGACGACGAGGGTCTGCCAGTCGCACTACCACCCATTCTGAGATTGGGTTGCATGAATATTCAGTGCTTTTCTACTCCGACAATTGAGTAGCTGACACCACGAGCTCTGTACGCCATGTTCTCTGGATGTAAGTCCTGCATAGTAATACCCGCACGTCACATGGAATGCGGTGCACCGACTTCACAGTCGACTCACTCACTATCGGAATCTTGAGGCTCACCACGCAGTCTCGTTTGCACACCTTCGCCCATCTCACACTATGGCGATACAATACGGTATCGATTGTCCGACGGCGGCGACGTGCACCTCACCGTGTACTGTGCTATCAGACAGTCTGTCCGGCGTGGACCACCGTCGAATCGCACCCACGACGCCACCCTGGTCTCCTCTCATTCGTTCCAGTTTCGCATTTTCACACACCGCGTATCCCCAACTCCTGGATCTCAAGCAGCAATGATCAAGTCCGTTTTCCTGGCGCTCGCTGTGCTCTCTGTCTCCACGGACGCGCAGTCGCTGACGGCATGCAATGCCACCAAGCTCACGGATGCAATGAAGGCGTGCGATTCGCTCGTCAACATCTCGCAGATCAAGTGCGACAACACCGCATGCCACAAAGCTCTCCACATGCTCGTGGACCCCGACTACATCGCCTGCTATGAAGAGCTCAAGCTCGGCTCAAAGGCCGACCTGACGAAGTACAAGGAGCTCGACGATTTCTGCCACGGCGAAGGACCAGACCCTCTGGAAAAGGGCAACGCGAGTGGAGCTGAAGACGCCTCTGCGAAGGGCAACTCGACCATGCCGGAGGAGGCCACCGTCACGACGCCAGCCCCAACGACGTCGAAGAACGCGCAAGCGGTTCCCACCTCGGCTCCTACCTCGGCTCCAGCTAGCAGCGCGTCCTCCGCCGCGTACGCCTGCAGCGTTCTCTCTGTCGTGAGCGTCGTCGCTGCGGCGTCTTTCTAAGTCGCATTCTGGTTCTCGTAAACGTGTTTTCAAACATAAACCCTTCTATCTACAATACTGTCCCATTCGCATTATTGACTGGACAGCACCTCACGGCGTGAGGCTCACGCAACTACCTTACATGCGCACCAGTCGATCTCCACGATGAGCCTCCAGCGTACTACTAATTAGGCGAGGCATTTAGCGTGCCGTTACCTCTACGGTCTCGCCTAATTACGCTGAACGAGAAGCCGTGTTCGTCTCGGCTATGCACGTGGTAGCAGCTCCGCCGTCGGAGAAACACGAAAACACGACTCGCGCATCGTTGAGTCCCACGCTTCCACGTATTCCGACGGCGGTCGGCCGCCTTCCACTGTGTCGCGGCGGTCTCTCGTCCATCATGCACTCCTTCGCGTAGGAATCCCGAATCCAGCGACGGATCGATAGCCGTGTCGCTGATCGGTCTTCAGTCCTGCACCACACCCAGTTTTACGCGAGCCAGTCGTCGGAGAGGGACACAGACAGCACTCTGAGATCCCCGGGTGTAGCGTAGTGTAGCTAGCCGGCACCAACAGATCCCGCTGACCAAGCAAGTCGTCGACGACCCAGGCAGAAGATAGAGGCCATTCACCGTCTTGCGCTGTACGACAGAGTTTGTGGTGGGCTACGATGATCGTCAACCGTTCGAAGGTACTGCTGCTGCTACTGGCAGTCGCGCTGGTGGTCGCCAGTGCCATCGCCGAGGAATCCACCGAGGAATGCAGTGGCCAGGGCAAGAAACACGGCAACCACTGCCACTGCAACAAGGGCTACAAGAGCAAGGGCCTCGAGTGCGTGCCGATAGATGGCGCTGCTGCGGGTGCCAGCTGTCCAGTGGGAGGAATCGCGTGGGAACTCTCGACCTTGGTGTACTTGGAAAAGGGTTCGTACACTATCGAACTGACCAAGAACGAGGATGATATGGCCACGCTTCTCTTGCCCGTGGTGAACGCGACTGAGGCGACCATGGTAAAGCTGGAAGAGTCCGTGGAGCGATCGATTCAACTCCTTGAGGACATCACACTGGCTCGCAAGCTGGTCAAGAACAAGCAGGTCATGGCGCCGACTGATAAGCTTCTCTACATCATTCAGCGCAACAACGCGGAAGAACTCGAGGCGCTCAAGCAGGAGTGTGAGAAGACACCTGGGAACACGTGGCACATCGACCACTGCGACGGTCCTGAAGGCCATGGCCGCCGCCTCAGTCGTCGTTTAGCCGATGAGAAGATGGCAGTGAACCTCACGATCTCCGACTCGGCTTTGTACGCGTTCCACCTCCAGCACAACGCGGTGGAAGAATTCGGGATGAAGATTCTGAGCTCTGCTGGCAGTGCAGTCGAGTACGCCGTGTCCAAGGCGTCAGAGAAAGAAGGTGCCGAGATTGAAGAGACCGCCAGCTCTGGTGGCCGCAAAGCCTCTGGTGCTGTTTGGGGGAAGACGATGGCTGCTGTGACTGTCGTTGCGTTGCTATCAGTCATTGGAATCATGCTCCTGGCTATCCGCGCCAGCATCCTCAACCGTCTCATGGACGCGCTCATGGCCCTGTCCGCGGGAGCTCTCTTCGGTGCATCGTTCATCCACATCCTGCCTGAGGCGATCGAGTTCTACAGCGTCTACGGCCAGATGGATCTGTCGCTGGCCATGATCTTCACGTCAGGCTTCGTCATCGCGATGGTGCTTGAGATGTTCCTCGAAGTCTGCATGAGCAAAGTTGGGGGAGACGGCCACCACCACCACCACCATGCGCCGCTCTCCGGTCGTTCGAGTGCACTCAAGCTGCTGTCGCCATCACAGCCAGCGACGAGCAATGAGGTCACCAGCAGCGGTGCGTTCGTGGATGTTGAGACCCCGGGTAACGGTGAAGAAGCCGTGGAGAAGAAGGTCGGGACGTTCAGTCTCGAGGTCAAGTGGTCTTCCATCAAGCCGATGGCGTACATCATCCTGCTGGGTGACTTGTTCCACAACTTTGTGGATGGAGTGTTGATTGCGACAGCATTCTTGGCGTGCGATGACTCACTCGGAATCTCTGTCACGGTTTCTGCGATCCTCCACGAAGTCCCACAGGAGTTTGCCGACTTTATCATTCTCATTGATGCTGGCTTCACGACCTTCCAGGCCATCCTCTTCAACTTTGTGAGCGCGCTCTCAGCGTATCTTGGCGCAATGGTGATTCTCTCGTCAGTTGAGGTCACCAAAGAGACGATGGGTATTCTGCTTGGCTTCGGCGCTGTACGTGAACTTGTTGTATCTGGGACGAACGGGGCTTTTGATTCATGTGCTGACGTCTTAATGTGCTTGCTTCGTGTAGGGAACACTCACCTATATCGCTGCCACGGACTTGCTGCCTCGCGTGCTCCGTGTCCAGACGTTCGTCGACTTCTTCGTCCGCATCTTCCTGTTTGGCGCGGGGATCGGCATTCTCGCTCTCACGACGCTCCACCACGTGCACTGCGAGGTCGAGTTGTAGATTCTCTCAACAAGGCCACAAGTAAAAAATGGTAGAACTTGATTATCTTCTTTTGGCTGGGACGCGACGCGTTCTTCAGTGATGGTCTCGTTCGTTGTTATTTTACTGGTAGTGTTACGTAGTTTACGGAGAAATACGGGAAGACCAACGGGGATTAATTCAGTTTCTGGCAAGGTATTGAGTGATGTGACGATGAAAGCCTCGACAATGTATGATAGCCAACGATGCAAAGTAAATTCAGTACACTATATTGGTATTGACAATAAATTTCATGATCTATGAGAGGTATTGATGGATAGGGTACAGAAAACGAAGAGAGCCGATCTTAGGCAGCTTTCTATTGTTCGATACGGTACTCTTATCTGTTGTCGATAGACAATAGGCAATCACGTCAGCTGTGCATTGGGCGGTTATACATTTCCAGAGCCGTAGGAGCTCAGAGCTCGAAATCGAATCCACCAGATGAGAATCTCTCGAGCAGCAAGGGAATATGAGAGGCAACCTGAACTCATTCAATGCCGTCACTAGAACCAATACAGCAAGCAAGAGGTGGAGGAGTGATCAAGAGTCATGATTGCATTTGATAATAGTATGTGCAAAACGTTATAGCCGTCTCTACAGTACGTGGCCCATGCCAACAAACGGCCAGTGTCATTCATGAGAAAGCGTGCTGACACCGAACTTCCGCAAAGTATCTCAACGTTGCGCCTTGCGTGGCGGCTCAATGCGTGAGTTGTTCAGCCAGTTCTGCCCATTGTCTGGGCAAGAAGATGGGGGAGATTGCGCATGTCGATCCAGTCGAGGAGGACTCACGATGCCTCCGCCTGTTCGCCACCATCCCAAAGTTGAGTACGCTGCTTGAGACGTCAACGAGGGTGAGAGGTCCTCGCGTGTGACGATCCATCATAGTCCTAGTGAACATCCAATACAAGAAGTTTGTCTCGTACCAACGGGGGGCGCTCACATTTGGAGTGATCTGGCATGCTCATGTTCTCGTCGGAGCATTGGCGCTGGTCTGCCTGGGGCAAGTCACGACTTTAGGGCTTCTGCGGTTGGGATCTAACTCACCCAAAGGGTCTGAGACGCCCGGACCCGCATCGGTCTCTTGTCTCGACACGCTGAAGGAGGACCCCTGTCCTTTGGTGGCAGGAGGTTGATAGGGTCTACTTCGCTTGTGTTGGAGCTAGTGTTTGTAGAGATGCTGGTGCGGTTGAGTAGGCGGCAACTAGACGTTCGACGTGAGCGATAGAGGATGGGAGGAGTTTCATAGAAAATTATGATGTGTGCGACCGAGGACATTCTCAACGGGAATAAGCGAAGGAGAGCACTGTCTCCTAAGGTATTTAGTCGTTTGGTACGTGGATGCTGTTGGAGTTCATCAACGTTGAGACATCGTCGTGGTTCGCGGCCGATGAAGAAGTTTTGGAAGATGGTCACACGAAGCCAAGATTGGGCACCAGTTAGGAAGCGTGCATACAACCACGTGCGAGGGATGATAGTAGACGATGTTGGGATAAGAATGGTGGGTGGGTTGGGGGGGGGGGTACGAGTCGAAAGTATGGCTACTGGTGTGAGAGTCAAGGTTCCTTGCGATCAACACGGGCAGCAGGGTGTTGCGGGGCTGACGTTTGATGTCATCGATGTACCAGCATCCGGAAACTGTTTATACTATGCCGTGTGGCTAGCCGCAGCAGACGGTGGAATCGTTAATCCGCTCGATCTAGCTGCCGTTGATCACGTGTTCCTCCTACGTGTGCAAGTTGCCAGGCCCGCCGCCCAGCTCATCTGGACGGAACAATCGTCGGTCCGTTAGACGACGATGCTATCACTGTGGGTAGGCTGATTGCCGAGCCAAATCAGTGCGCGAGGTATTCGGGACTAGTGCCTATTATGGCTATGGCACATCTTCTCCGGAGGACGATCGTGATCTTTAACTCAAGTGGCGTAGGGAGTGTGTTGCCCTTAGATTTTTAACCCTTTCGCTGCTAAACAACGACTTTATCGTTGTTTTGCTGTTTACTGTGAAAGCAGAACAACGGGAAAGTCGTTGCCTTCAGCCAATCAGCGATTATCGACCAAAACAATTCAGCCAATGGGATTCAATCGACAGCGTTAGCTTTCAACTCGAATGTGAAAAAGAGAAATATAACCAATAAAATGCAAACCGACTGGACCTGTTTGGAAAGCTAACAGCGAAGTCCGTGGTACAATTTAGACCAAGATACACAATGGAAGTTCGATTAGAAGGAAGCCGTCACGTTGCGGCGTGACGGTGACGGTGGCGTGGCGCTGCCCAGTGGGTAGTCGCAGTGGTGGGAGCGACTGCGCCGCCGAGTGACCGTGGCGTTGGCGTTGTCGGCGGCGAGGCAGTCGCAGCCGTGGCAAGCGAGCGTGGTGTTGGCGTCGTTGGTGTTGGTGCTGCGGCTGCCGCTGTGCTGCGAGAGCGTGGTGTTGGCGTCGTTGGTGCTGGTGTGGCTGCAGCGGCAGCCGTGGTGACCGAGCGTGATGATGGCGTCGTTCGTGTTGGTGTGGCGGCTGCCGCTGTGGTGCGCGAACGTGGCGTTGGAGTTCGTCGGCTCCACCGTCGTAGTAGTGGCTGTGACCAGGTAGCGTGTGGGCAGTGAGGCCGGGCCGTGACGAGCGAGCGTGTTGGCAGTGTGGCATTGGACGCCACGAGCCGCAAATGCATGCGTGGTGGTGGTGCTGCCGAGAGCAGGGTGGTGGCGGCTGAGTGCGTGTGGTGAGCTGCCAACGACGTCGAGAGCAGCGACACCATAGACTGAACGGGGGTGCCGTCGGTGTAGCGGCTTCGTGGTGCTGGCGTGGACCGTGCTCGCCCTGGGGCTGCTGCGGGATGACGGTGACAGCGAGTCCATGATGTGGCTGGGGGTGGGTTCGTGCGGCGATGTTGTTGGGGAGTGAGGGGTAGGGGCAGTGGTGTGTCCGTGGCACTGCAGCGTGGTGTCCTTGATGCTTCTGGAGGCGACTTCGTGTTACGCAGCTTCGTGTTAGGGCTGCGACGGCGGGCACGTCTTTCTACTG
>JAADVE010000309.1:0-22451 GCA_023334595.1 Pythium utonaiense
AACCAACGGCAAATACGAGATGCTGGAAGAAGAAGACAGCGGTGAGGAAGGAGAGGAGGCCGCTGAATTCACCGAGACGGAGACGCTGTTCGAGGATGAAGCAGTCTCGTATGAGACGGCACTCTGAGCGAGAAAGGCAACCAAAAATTGGTTCCGTTAAAATTTCTAAACACGTTTTCCTCTTCAAAACCGTTTCCTCCTCAAATTTACGTTTTTGGGACAATGGAAGGGGGGGTTGAAACCGGTTAGTAACCTGTGGGAAGTGCAATCTTCGAAAGAGGGTTACAACTCAGATTAAGTCATATTTACAGCCAATAAAAAGCCTCTGTTTTCATATTTGTCACCTCGGGGTAGGTATTCCTGACCAGGATTGAGTGTTAGAGAGGGTGCAGTCTCCAAAACAGCGGCTTTGCCTGTGAATCAGAGAGCTCCACATCGCCATCACATCATTCGCCGCCCAAGCGCGAGTCTCAAGTCGCGGGCATCTGCGCGGAAGACGCCGACACTGCACGTCCAAGAAGCAAGCGCATCGCCGGCTACGACTGCACGCGTGATTCTCGTGAGAAGTACGTCGATTGTGTGTGCGCTCCCATCGAAAAGAGCACACTAGAACCCGAGAAAGGCCGCGTTCATTTTTCGATCCATGTCCAAGGAAGGTTTCCTGGTGTGCCACGATGGCGAAGGCCGTCGCAGCAGCAACATTTACTTCTGTGTGCTGGGAGAGGGGTACTTGCAGTTCTTCTCGCGTCGCGATAACGGTGTCTTGATCAGGAACGTGGCGCTGACCAAGTCCAAGCTCAAGATCCGCGGCGTGCCGGACCACGAGGCGCACAACTGTCCGTTCAGCTTCAGCGTCGTCGTTCATCATGCCAAGATCGTGGATGGCAGACAGATCGTGTACGGCAAGCCGACATCACTCATTCTGAGCGCGCCCACGTGGGCCGAGCGCAAGTCGTGGGGAAACATGATCCACTCGTGGCAACGCAACTACTGGGGAGAGCCCGTCCACCGCCTTTCCTTACGAGATGAAAACGACGTCGAAGCGTTCTTTGATGAGCAGCGGCGTACACTAGAGGCTGCAGTACAACGCGCCTCTGCAGCACCATCAGACGGCAACACAACACCCTCTGCTGCGGCAGCAGGAGCCTCGTCATCGTCCAGTGGGTCTAGAAAGACGCGGAAATCCTTTTTTGGGCGCGCGCCATCAATCAAGAGCATGGGTTCCACGGTCCGGAAGAAGATCCGCTCGGCGTCCGTCACTATCTCGCTGCCGCCGATGGCGCTCAACATCACGTCCTCGCTCCAGCAGCTCCGCCCGCAGCAGCAGCACGCCCAGCCTCAGGCCCAACCAGCCGCAGCCCACTAACCTTCGCGTCGTGGACCCTTAGCTTTTCTAATTTATTTGTCCACCAGCGAAGCTGGTAGCTCAAGTGTCGTCGTTAAGAGTCTGGACAACGGATGGCGAAGACACCATCGCAAGCAGCCAGAGCAGCCTCGTTTAGAATGCCACGTAGTATAATGGCACCACACACACGGACTCATGGGGTTTGTTCATTGTTTTCTAGTTGATTCTCTAGACGGACATGGCCATCTTGATGGCTCCGTGAGGCTTGTAGCCCACTACTTCGAAGTCCTCGAACTCGAAGTCGTCGATGCTCGAGGTCTTCTCAGCACTGATCTTCAGCGTTGGGAAGGCGCGTGGGGTGCGCCCGAGCTGGATCTTGAGTGGCTCCACGTGGTCCAAGTAGATGTGGGCGTCACCAATGGTGTGGATGAACTCGCCAGGCTTCAGTCCAGTTACCTGCGCGACCATGCGTGTCAACAGCGCGTAGCTGGCAATGTTGAATGGCACACCGAGTCCCATGTCAGCCGAGCGCTGGTACATTTGACATGACAGCTCGCCATTCGCAACGTAGAACTGGCAGAACATGTGGCACGGAGGCAACGCCATCTCCTTCAGATCCGCTGGGTTCCACGCCGACATGATGATGCGGCGGTCGTTCGGGTTCGTCTTCAGCTTGTGGATGACCTCTGCGAGCTGGTCCACACCCTGGCCCGTGTAGTCCGTGTGCATATCGACGTACTTGGCTCCGAAGTGGCGCCACTGGAAGCCGTATACTGGACCCAGATCACCGGCTTCACGGTGGCCCAAACCAATGCCCTCGAGGAACTCCTTCGATCCATTGCCGTCCCAGATATGGATGTCCTTGTCCTGAAGCGTCTTTGCACTCGTATTTCCACTGACGAACCACAGCAACTCCTCCGCGACACCACGCCAGAACACGCGCTTGGTCGTGAGCAGAGGGAAAACGTCGTTACGCAGGTTGAAGCGCATCTACAACAGCAATAAAGATCAGTTGTTGCTCGCAAGAAGTGGGGTCTTCAAACGTAAGCACGCACCTGAGCACCGAAGATCGAGACGGTACCAGTGCCAGTGCGGTCACCCTTCTGCACACCCTCGCTCATGATCTTGCGGATCAGGTCCAAGTATTGACACTCTTCATGTGGCTTGGAACTGTCAACTAGCGCCGTTGTCGTTGGTGCCGCCGGCTTGACATCGCGGTGCAGCTCAAGAAACTGGAACTTGGTGCCGTTCTCTTCCATCTCCTCGGACTTGGAGGCGACCGTGAAGCCCTGCTCGTAGATGTTGGACGGGAAGAACGCATCGCATTCGAAGCTTCCTTTGACGGTAGTCAGGTGGACTCGCGTGCACGCCGGATGGGACAGTGCCTCCTCGTACACAGCGCCACCTCCAATAACAAACACCTTGTCGACCGCTTCGCCCTTGGCGTCAATGGCCTTGATCGCGTCGGACAGACTCGTCGCGACCACCACATCCGCCGGTACACTGCCAGTCTCACGGAACGCAGCATTGCGTGTGAGCACGACGTTGAGACGCTTGGGCAGCGGCTTGAACTTGGCGGGCAGCGACTCCCACGTCTTGCGGCCCATGATCACCGCGTGCTGCGTGGTGCTCTCGCTGTCGCCCTCGCGCACCGTGAGCTCTCGGAAGTGCTTCATATCCTTGGGCAATCGCCATGGGATGCTCTGCTTGAAGCCAATGCCCCAGTTCCCCTCGGCAGCCGCCACAACGAGGCTGATCGTGCGCGTCATGATGAATGCTCGTGTGCGCGTTCGTATTGGGATTGCTCCGCGCCAAAATGACGGACCTCTTGGCTGTTCGGCGCCAATAGTATGAAGTAGTGGAGGTGTTCTGATGTGTTTACAGAGGTTTTGAGACCATGTCGCAGGTAAGAGCGAGAGCGTGCTAATTCAGTACAATGATAGTACTGAAATAGGGTTTAGATGTGGGAGCCTTCTGATTGGATACTCGTAGATTCTTGATGGACAACTTTTGGCTCGGAAGATCGTTCAGCATCCCACTGGTGGAGGAAAGCCTACCGTCGACTGGAAGGCTTCGAGGAATCTGCTGCGCATGCTGCTCGCAGCTCGCTGGGCTCAAGATGAAGCCTGACATACTCTGAGCCGTGAAACGTCTGTGGTTGACCTGTGAGCGTTTTGACACTCGGCGTTGAAGGCTGTTGCGTTCACGACGAGAGCGGAAGGAAACGGTTCGACGGGTGCTGTTTCACATCACGATGATGGTGGTGTGCATACCCCACCCGAGCGAACACGTTCTCCTGCTGCGTGAGGGTTCTGTGTGAGTCGATGGGCTCGCATGCCCTTTCAGGGACTGGGAGAGAACCGCACAATTGAAACGTGGAAGAAATCGTCAGCTGAAACAACCCGCAGAGGGGACGGAAGAAACGGCCAAAAATCAGGTGTCAATTGGGGCTGCAAAAAGAAGAAACTGCCAATACCCTCGATAAATTACGCGCACACTCGAAAAATTCGGGCGACAGAGAGAGGGTCATCGTGAGGAACAGATACATCCAAAGAGAATGCGCCAGTAAACGCTGGACGAAGGCTCCTGTGCGATGGTTGGGTCTGTTCGGATGGAGTCGTTTTCATGAACAAGGCGGGCACAGGAGTTCTGATTGATGGACAACGTCCACACCTCTAAGTTATTCGTGATCAGCAGCTTGATCGCCTGGACTCTGAACAAATTCGTGGAATGCCATGGAGATGGGGGTTTGGTTGAACTAATCACAGCTGCACCAGCCCTTACTCTTTCGTTTCAGAAAGATAAAGGTTTTGTGTCATTTATGAATCCATTCTAAAATGAGTACTTTATAACCTGATACTCTCGCGAAACACTCGTTCACTAGTCTGTTCTTCCAGACGAAAAAGACTTGTATAAACAAATTCATGCGACCTCTGTTGTTACTCCAGTGCCATGAAACGGAACGAAAAAAAGAAAGAAAGCGCCGAAATAAATTACCGATTTGTGACCAAAAATCGAAACGTTCGCATGTGGGCGGCGCGGCCACAGGTGGATGCGGCTGCCGGAGAGGGTGAGCTGCTCGCTGGAAGCTCCAATCCGCTGCTCTCAGTGCATGGCCTGCGGTCGCCGAGCATACGCTTCCTCACCGCCCCCTTCCTCCGCCCTCCCCCCACCAGGCGCGGTCCTCCCCCACCGCGACGCCTTGCAGTGTGTCCGTTCGCCGGGAGCTCATAGTGTGCACGGATTCTCGCTTCGCAGCAGCTCCGATCCGTCGTGACTCGCCGTCTTCACTCGTTCTCCTCCTCCCACTCGCCGTGTCATCTTCCGCTACGCGTGCGAGCGTTCCACGCAGGGAGAAACAGTCGAGAAACCGCATCGTGCCCGCTAAAACGGCGGCGCACGAGTGAGCGAGCGAGAGAGCGCGCGTGGAGTCGGAACCGCGAAGACAGCAACGTGCATCGTCGCTGCGGGAGGTTGAAGACCGCGTTGACACCACAGAAACCGTAGACAGAGATGAGTCGTAAGCTGGAGATGCTGGCGCTGGACGAGAGCGAAGTGGACGTCCACGGCATGCGCGGGCCAATGCCCGTTGGCCACATGAGCAACAGCAGCCATGAGCTAGACCTGTTGACTCCGCACAACAACCACAGGGGAGAGGTACGTCAAGTGATGATGTTCATCGAGAGATACTACGTAAGGAAGTAGGATCTGACGTTACGGAATGGATTCAGATGAACTACATGCGTCATCCATCAAGCACCGGAAGCACAGGTAGCCACGGCAAGTTCGGACTCGGAGACCGTGGCGAAGACCAGTTCACTGAAGACGACGATGACGATGATAGCGGTGAGAAAGGTCGACGCAAAAGTGACTCGAACTGCAAACGTCCGTGGACTCGTGAGGAAAATGAGAAGTTGGTGCAGCTCGTGAAGCAGTACGGAGCCAAGAGATGGTCGCTCATCGCCATGCACCTGCCTGGACGTGTGGGGAAACAGTGCCGTGAGAGATGGCACAACCATTTGAACCCGAACGTTCGCAAGGACGCGTGGACAGCGGAAGAAGACTACGTCATCTTTGAATGCCACAAGAACGTCGGCAACCAGTGGGCGGAGATCTCCAAGATGCTGCCGGGCAGGTTAGTCATCGGAACCGTCGACACTCTGTTGACAGCTATGGTACTAAATCATCCTGTGTGTAATGAACAGAACGGACAATGCCATCAAGAACCGATATTACTCGACCATGCGGAGAATGCAACGTCAGTCACTTCGAAAGAAGGGTCCGTTGCGAGAGGGTAAGAGCATTCGTGTTGCGACCGTGAACTCGGCTGCGGCGTCATCGCCAGCTCCATCTCCATCTGCGCCTACGCCACCTCACCCCCGAGGTTCCGTGGCGACCCAACGCCAGTTGTCCCAGCCTACAGCTTTCCAGAAGCTGTTCAATATGGACCAAGAGAGAGTACGTCACCACTTGTGCATGCTAAACTTGGTTACCTTGCTCACGACTCTTGCGGTTGTGGCTTGAAGTCGGATACAGAGCTCGTCTCAGAATTTGACCGCACGTCGCCAGCTAACAATGGTGTCACACGCCACCACTCGTTGGTGTATCCAGTCTCATCCGGTGGTGGATACTCGATGGGTTTGAACGCCGACTTGGATCCTCAAGCGAGTCCCGTAGGCGGTCAGGCGCAGAGCTACGATTATATGTCAATGCAGCAGTCAAACTCACAGCGAATTCGAGCGGCATCGGCTCCTTCGGCACTTTCACTCCAGAACATGATCGGCAACTATGCCTCCCAGTATTCCAGTAACGAGCCTCAGCCATACCCAGCAGCATCAGGGGGCTTTTCTTCAAGTGAGTCGCGCAACATGTACTCGGCTCCAAGCCAGCAAGGTAAGACCTGCAGTCGGGTCAGTAACACACGTTCGATTACTGATGGCTTTTGTGTTTATTTAGGTGTTGCACACCACGGGTATCGTCAACACGAAGCGCCGATGAACCTATCACACAAGCGCGTGCTTGATGACTTCAACAACAGTCAACGAGATGGTTGGAAGAATGAAAGTCCAGTGTCTGTTACGGCACGCATCTTCCGTGGTACGCATCTTCACCAACCATCGGGGACACCACCCCACCATGGCCAGTCACAGCTCCACCAGACCCACGCTGCCCAGGGTCACAACGACTCGATGGGATTTCCATCATCGATGAACTTCAGTGGAAACATGTCGTCGGACTCGTTTGGGAAATCCAACATGCCTTCGTACAGGTCGACGTCAAGTTCGCACTTCAACGGCATGGACTCGGTATGAAAGTTATCAGCCTGGGCTCTGCGCCTATCTCGTCGTTCTCACTCGTGTGCTTATGATCTCGCAGGTACCTTCCATGGGAGGAAATCCTATGCGACGACAGCCCAGTCCGCTGTACGGAAGTTCATCGGGGCCATCATCGTCGCACCTTGGAAATATCGGTGCTCCGTCCTCTTCGCACGATACCTCCTTCGAGTTATTTGGTCTCGAGCCCTTCGACAACGACCTCAAATCGTCGTTGCACGATGGCGTGGATTTCCACTCAGGAGGATCGCGATGATCGCTCCCAGGCAAGCAGTGATTCCCAGCGTGTATCTACGATTGCACCCCACCCCCACGCCACCCTCCCTCCCTCCCTCCGCCCAGTTAGTCTCGTCGTGAATAGTGGCATGAGCGTGGCGTCATTTGTCCTCGCTCCCCTGCCAAGTTGCCGTTCTGCTAGAGCTTTTCCCTACTACTACTTGCTACTCCCCACCCCCACCACCACACAACCATCGAATACTACTACTACTACTACTACTACCAACTAAAGCCAACAAACAACACTGCTACTAACACTTCCTTCTACTAGTACGACCACATTCCTATACCCAACAACCAACAAAACAACTCGATGAAGAGAACGAAAACACCGCGCTGGAGCGTCCAACTTCAACTTCGTCGCGTTGTCTGGATGGAATCCAGATCTCTGGATGTTCAGCTCTCCACCCTCAATCCGCAACCTAGATCACCCCCAATCTACAACTCACTCTCCAGTTGTATCTCAGAGGAGTGCTTGTCTCTATCTTCAGGGTCTTCTATTCGGGCACCTCACAGTACTCCACGTGTCGCTGTGTGAGCGTGATCATCATTTAGAAACCGAAGTCACACGGCGACGGCGAAAAAGGCGCCACGAGCACCCGCGAGAACGCGCTCTTCCTCTGCGTGCGTGGCGACCGCGACCGCGACGCAGCGACGCAGACACCATGGGCGGCAACTGGGTCGTGCAGGAGGGCTACCTGCAGTTCAAATTCGACGGCGCTGGCCACAGCGCGGCGCACGACGCCGTGGCGAAGGCGCTCCATCGCGCCTCGCTCGTGGAGCGCTACTTTGTGGTGTACATGAACCGCAAGATGGAGATCTTCAGCGACAGCAGCAGGGAGAAGCTGTTGGGCGCCTGCTACCTGCGAGGGTTCTGCGGCTGGGACGGAGACGGCCTGCTGAAGGCCGGCGAGGCCTACGGGCTGGAGTTGAAGTTGGACAAACACAAGGACGGACGTATGTTCGTGGCAGCGTTCAACCGCCTGGACGTGGAGAAGTGGTGTCGCGCATTCCTTGGTGAGACGGAGGAGGCTTGTGGTGGCTGCTGTGGTGGGCTTGTTCTGACGTGGATCGTGTCGCTGTTGGAATCGTGCTGTAGCGGTGGTGGATCCGGAGAGTGCAGCGGGTCAGGAGGTGCGGCGAGAGCACCGCAAGCTGCGCAAGGAAGAGAAGCGCGCGCAAGAGGAGAAGGAGGAGAAGATCCGCCAGTGGAAAGAGGTCCGTATTCGATTTGGCTCCTTGTCGCTCTCCTTCAAAACACCAAGCATGGGATACTGATTCGAGAAAGTACACATCATTCTTTTTGATTCTGTAGCAACAAAAGAAGCTCATTGAAGATGAGAAGCGGCGATTGCAGGAGAGGGAAGAAGAGATTCTGAACATGACGCCGCTCGAGCGTATTGATGGGTTGGGATCGCTAGACGACGACACGGCACGCATGCTGGAGAAGCGTCGGCAGCGACTGCAGCGTCGACAAGCGCCTACGACCCGACGTGTGAATAAGGCGGCGTACCGCCAGCGTTTGGGCGATGCTGCTGGTGGGAAACTGGAGAATGTGCAGCCACTACAAGCGAGGGTCGTCTCGGAGCAGCGCGCGAAAGTTCGCGTCGAGCCACCACCGCCAGGCCAATGTGAGTGGATTTCAGCTTGATATTTGTGATCCTGGGCCTCGCTGACTGGCTGACTGTATGGATGTTTGGGCTGTGATTGCTCAGTCATTGAGATTGCTGGAAGTGCGAGACGGCATTCAAACCCAGCGCATCGCCGTCGCCTGGAGTCGACGGATGGAAGCGGCTCGGACGACTCGTCGGTGGACTCGCGGATGTCCTCTGGGCCATTCAGCACTGGCAGCATGTCAAACGGCATTCCTCCACCACCACCACCACCGCCAATGTCCGACTTCGATGACTCGAGATCCGACTTTACCCCACCACCACCACCACCAATTCCAAGTAACCGACGACAATCACGTGCGCACAGCGTCCGGGGCTCGCTGTATGATGACGACGATCGCCACTCAGTGGCCTCATCGAGAATGTCCCACAGCTCGCGCAGGTTGTCTGGTGTTGATCGGGATAAATACGATGCTCAAGCCAGCCTAGCGGCGATTCTTGGAGGCCGAAGCGCCCCTCCTCGGGCAGATAGCGCCCGCAATCGACGAGATTCGTTCGAATCGACAGCGGATTCGACAGCGAATGGCGACTTCCAGCCCTCACACTCACGAGGAAAGAAAGCAGAGCCACCGAAGACTGAGCCATCGATGACGAATGCGTTTGCAGCGAGTCTAGCTGCGATTCGACGAAACCGAGCGGATACGATGGACGACGGCAGCGTAGCCGCATCTCCACCTCCAAGAAAAAGGGACCGGAAGCGAGACAGTCAGCTCAGCGCAGAGGGCAAGGCGATGCTCCAAAAGGCTTTGCCCCCTGAGTCGCAGCCAGCTTCCAACAAGAAGGGAGGAAGGAAAGGACTCTTCGACGATAGCAGCAGTGAGGACGGTGACTCTGACACCGGGTTGTTTGGTGTTCGCAAGCAAGGTGCTGTGGATAAGCGTGAGCGTCCATCGAACGAGCGCGGACGACCAACAGCTATACCAGCTCGTGTGAATCGACGCGGCCATGATTCGGATGAATCCGAGGATGAATCTGTTGACGATTCGATGAGCTTTCGTCCCCAGTCGGTGCCATCTGAGGCGACCAGTCCTCGCAGCATCAGATCATCTGTCTCGGCAAACAACGCACTGATGTCAAGCCGCCCTCAGAGCGTGGAAGTCTTGTACAAGTCGTGTGTGCTCGAAACGCAAGGCAAAAAATCTGTTCCAGTGTACACGTTCGCGTTTCGAAGTGGCGATGCCGAACAGAGCTTCTCCCGAAGTTATGACGAGTTTGACGGGATCCACGATCGACTGGCATCCGATAAGTCGCTTCGTCTGCCAAAGTTCCCGTCGAAGCACTTGCTTCGCAACAACTCCAAGCCGGAGAATATGCAGAAACGGGCGATCGAGTTCGTGCAGTATTTTCAGGAGCTAGTGGCTGCACCTGCAATCTTTGACAACAAGCGCTTCTTGTTCGAGTACCAGATCAGTGACGATTTCCTGCAGAGCATGCGTGGTGTGAACACGAGACCAACACCATCTTCTGCTCGGGCTACTCCTACTGCATCTCGCACACCTACGACAAAATCCCGTCCAGCGGCAGCTTCAGCGAGCAAGGCGTCAAACGGTGGGGCGTATCGATCGACAGCACTATTCGGCGCGGACGACACAGATTCGGATGCGGACTCTGTGGTAGGTTCGGTGATGACCCCACAGAAACCAACACCAAAGTCCTCTCTCGTGGCCCCACAGGCAGAGCCAAAGAAGAAGAAGAAGACGAAACCATCGCGAACAGACTTTGATGATGAGAACGCTGCGTCTCCGTCAGTAGCTCGAAGAGACAGAGCTCGCTCACGCAACAGCGTTGCGTCGAACATGACGGATCGTCAGCGCGGTTCCAAGAGTGCTTCGAAACAGGCTGAGCCAGCAGAACCACCAATTCCGAAGATCACCGGTCTGCCCGCAAGACCAAATCTGTTTGGAGGAGGTCGAGGAGACCTGCTGGCAGCCATTCGCCAGGGAGCAGCGTTGAAGAAAGTGGACGACGGTGCTTCTCCAGCAGCTCCATCCGCTGTCACGGCTCGGAAATCTGCCATGCTCCCACCACCGCCACCTCCCCCACCCGCGCCGTTGACAAACGCAGGATCCGTCGCGGAGGCGATCACAAACGCGATGGCTGCGCGTCGCATTCACGTGGAGTACGAAGACAAGTCGGACTCGGACTCGGACGATGACTGGGACGACTAGGTGGATCGAGCACCGCTGTTGATAGACAAGTTGAATCAGCAAAATGCAAATAATGCGTGCGTGTAGTTGCTGTCTATGCATTGATGGCCTCTCTTCTGGGATGTGGCGGCGATGCTGTGCTCGGATACACTGCAAAGAGCTTCGCAGCGAGGCGTGCCGCGTCTCGTGGCTTTATCATGGGCGATGGAGTACAAATCAGTTGATGATAAGACGTGTTTGTTTAGTGTAATCAGAAGCTCTCTAGGCGTCCACATCTCCGCTCTCCAGCTCGTCGGTAGCGACAACGTAACTGCCTTCGAAAGCCCCTGGGGTCTCCGTCTGAACCACACAACAACACGTGAGTACAGAATCCACTCGCCTTCCAAGCACCTGACTCACCTCTTCCATGGCTCCGAAGATGACGCCGACGAACGTGAACGCGATGGCCATGCCGATGCCCAATGCGAATGACTACACACAAACCACATGCACTGTGAGTCCTCCTCATCGAGTCTACATCGCTGGTGATGCGTCATCGTACATGCTTCATCATGCCGCCGAACGTCATCGGCTCCTGCGGCGGCGCAAACGGTGAGCTCTGGTTGTACTCGGCTGGCACCTGCGAGTACTCCTGCTGCTCCACCAACGCGTTCCTTTCCGCCTCTGGCTTTGGCTCCACACGGCGCCGCGCTTCGCTCTTCTTCACCTTGACGGCTTTCGGACGGCGGATCGTCGGCTCGGAAGAAAACGCACGCGTCTCCACTGCACGAATGGTGGCGCTGGGCACACGCTGTGCGGCACCGACCAGCAGCGTAGAGCGTGTGGTGATTGCGCGTCGCAGCGGCGTCATGAAGCTCTGCATCTCGCGAGTCTGTCTGTCTTGGAGTGGGCCGTTGCAACGGCAATCGGAATCTCCAATGGCGTCGTGGCTCACGAGCGTGATCGACACAGACAGAGTGGTAATCACGACCAACACTCTGCCGGTGAAGATGAGGAGCTCATTAGCAAAACAGGGTGAGATTTCTGAGAGGATACCATGGCATGATCAGTGCCCAGCAACAATAATGGTGGGGACGCCATGGGCAATGCGAGTGTCGCCTGTGACGCGCGTGGTCTTCCGCGGACAGCGCGTCCACGTCAAGCGCGATGACGTCTTCCATCTTGCAGGCAACAAGGTCGGTCACTGGTTGAATATCTCTAGTGGCGATGGTGTGAATGAAGAGCTCACGAAGCTCCCGCCTCTCGTGGTGTAGATGCGCAAGCTCTATTGGTTCCTGCAGCAACATGACAGCTTCTTCGATGGCGCGCACATGATCAGCTTTGGAGGAACGCAGAGCAACGCGATGCTCGCGATCGCACAGGTTGCAAATGCCAAGTGTGTGCCGTTCACGTATTTCAGTCGAAAACTGGAGCTCAAGGCCTCGCATTCGCATCCATCAGATGCGGCGGACAACCTATCGGTCGCAAAGGCACTTGGCATGCGCCACATTGAACTGTCTGTGGAAGAGTATCGCCATTTGGCTGAGTCGAAAGACCTGGCAGAGGTCGCGAAAGCTCATATCGGTGACGCAGGGGCGTGGCAACCTCTCTTGATTCCTCAAGGTGCTGCGTTCAAGAATGCTGAAGATGGCCTCCGCGTGTTGGCAGAAGAGCTCAACGACTACTGCACCAAAGGTGATAGTCCCGAAGAGCTGTGTAGAGAGTTCTCTGTCGTTGTTCCATGCGGCACAGGCACGACGGCGTTCTACCTAGCCCAGCACCTCCATCCAAGCATTCGTCTGCTCGCTGTGCCGTGCGTCGGTGACAGCGTCTACCTTCAAGATCAATTTCAAGCATTAGCGGCTCAGCATGCCTCATCCGAAGCCATGAAGACCCCTGAGATGCTCGTTCCGTCACGAAAGGCACGCTTTGGTCGGTTATCCACGGACCTCCTGGGCATGTACCACGAGCTTCGGGACTCCACGGGCATCGATTTTGATTTACTATACGCCACATTTGCATGGCAGACACTCTTCGAGCCGGAGAACCTGGCGAAAGCACTCGATGCCTCCTCCTCTATTGATGCGCGAGAGCTTCTTTACGTTCACACCGGTGGGGTGTCAGGAAATGGCTCCATGCTAGCTCGGTATCAGCGGAAACTAAGCTAATCCAGTGGTCCACATCACAAGGTGATCTTGAAACGACATGGCCTGAAATGCCTTGCTCTCCGCGACGCTTTGGCTCGCAGCATTCTCCACTGGCTTCGTTCTGCTCGCTCTCCATTGCAGTGTACTCGCCGAGAATCGGTCTCTATCCACCATGAGCTTCCGTGAGCTGCGTAACCTCACGGAGATGATGCGAGCACTGGGGTACCCGCGGCCCGTGTCCATGGAGAACTTCCGCAAGCCCAACTTCGAGCTGGTCTCCGATCTACTGTACTGGATGGTGAAGAAGTACGACCCGAGCTCTAGTATCACGGAGGAGATCGACACAGAAGAAGACCGCGTGCAGTTTCTCACGCAGGTCGCATCGGAGGTGCTCGTGAAGGCTCGGATCCGCCTCAATCCAAAGAAACTCTACGCCGCCGACGGCTTCGCAGTAAAAGAGCTCATCAAACTGGCCCGCGTGCTGTATGAAGCGTCTCGTATTGATGTCACCAAGCTGGACACTGGCACTGCCGGTGGTATTGACGACGATGATGATGATGTCTCGGTGAAGAGTCTGCTGGGTTCGCGAGTCAAGGATCCGAAGGCCACGCGGCAGCTTTCATCGGATATCACGCAGAGCGGTGCGAAGCTATATGAGCTGCTAGAAGCAGAGCTCGACGTGCGCGATCTGCGTTCACAGGCACTTCGTTTCCTGGACGCGTTGTCGAATAACAGCGACAACTCGGCGGAGCAGAAGTACTTGGAACGAAGTCTGAAGGAGATCTTGCAGAGCACGCAGGAGAATGTGGAGATGACAGAACGCCAGTGCGTGGAGCTAGAAGCGGAAGAGAAGGCACTCGCTGCAAAGATCAAGAAGGCACAGACCGACTTAGAGCGTAGTGAGAAGCGCTTGAAGAGTCTGCAACACGTGAGGCCGGCGTTCATGGACGAGTACGAAAAGCTGGAGAAAGAGCTCGAGCGCCAGTACGCGGTCGGTGATGCATTGCTGGACTATGTTTCCTATCTGGAATGGTTGGTCTGACGCGGTTTGGGTGGCTATGTGAACAGATCTACTGCGAGCGGTTCCGCAATCTGGACTACCTGCAGCGTGAGCTGGATCTGCTGAACGCGCGTGAGCTGAAGAAGCTTGCCGAGAACGACCGGTCACTTAAGAAGCTCCAGAAGAAGTTCCGTGAGGATGAACTGGCCATCCTACGCGGCGAGCAGGAGGACCAGATCGACGCGTCGCTGCTGGATCCAGCAGATAACAACAACAGCAAAGGCAGCGCGAAGGCTGCCAAGGGTGCAAGTGGCAGCAGCAATAACGCACGGAAAGGCAGCAATGTCAGCAGCAACCAGAAGCAGGCTGCAGCTTCAGCAAATGCAAAGGGTGGGGCTGCGAACGGACGAGCGGCGGCAGCGGCCAACGGTGGAGGCAAGGCTGCTGCTGCCAAGGGAAGGGCCGCTCGTGACGACGACGATGACGAAGAGGAAGACGACAGCGGCTCTGACGCGGACAGTGGCAGCGGTAGTGAGGATGAAGACGACGCGACAAGTGACGAGAGTGGTGACGACAACAGCAGCCGTGGCCGTGGTGCGGCGGGTGCTAGGTCTGGCGGCGGTGGTGGCGACGAATCCGACTCGGACGAAGTCTCTCTGGCCGACTCGGGCGAGCTGATCGACAACGACGACGAGTCCGGTTCGGACGGCAGCGAAGGCTCCAAGTCGGGCTCGCAACAGTCCGGCTCCGAGACGAACTCCGATTCCGACCAGGACTTTTGATCGATGGGGCGGATCGCTGTGTATGATACTACGAGTCCTCACTTTCTCTGCTTCCTCTTTAGCTCAGTGGAGTCTTCTACTGCTTCTAATGAACAAACAAAGTCGTATTTTGTGCATTCGTTATACTCACCGAGTGGTAGCACGACGTGCTGGCGCACTACACGACAAGCCGCCTAATTTAATGTCAAAACTTCTATCACAGCAGCGTCTCTGACACGGGTGCCAGTGACGACGCGATCGCAGCAGCGGTAGCCGCAGCCTCGACGCTTGAACTCGAAGCGACTGGTTTAGATTGGCTAAGCAGCTGTGCAGGTCCACGGATAGTGCTGTCGTCCGTGGGCCGACCTTCTTCCTCCTCGTCCATGTCTACGTTGACACTGGCTGGGTCGAGATAGTGGCGCAGCTCTTCCGGGAAGCCGTCTTGCAGCAGTGCCGCCATTACCAACATCATTTCATGCTTGTCTTTCCGTCGCTGGAGCTCCTTGGCTCGTCGCCGTTGCTCACGCTGGGCGAGTTCGAGGCGTCGCTGTTCGTCTTCAGCCTGCGCCCGCCGTGTCGCCTCCTGCTGCTGTGTGACCATGTAGGACAGCACAATCTCCATGACACCAAGAGACGAAGACGGTGAGGAAGACGCTCCGTCCAGGATTTGAGACGACGACGACGCGTGTAGGAGCGGATGGTGGGGCGGGAACGCCACGCTTTCAGAGGGCAGAGCATCGGAAGCACCACCTCCGCTGGTGGTGATCTCGTGTTCGCGGTGGATGTTGTACAGCACCTGCTCCATCTTACGTTTCTTCCGTTCCTTGCGCACGCGCTCGCTCTCGCTCAGCATTTGTTCCTCGATCGTTCTGCGCTTGCGCTCGATGCTGTGCTTCAGCAGATTGATAATGCCCGCGGTGGAGTCGCTACCCATCGCTCCGGCCGTGTACACACTCGCAGAGCTCAATGGAGTGGCCAAGTGAGGCAAGAACGCTGCCTCGGGTGGGTATCCTGCACTTGCACCACTGACGCTACTAGCTCCTCCTTCAGCGGGTGGCGCACTGCTTCGCTTCGACGCCATGGAGCGATGGTACTCTTCCTCCATGACCTTCAGCCTGGCTGCCACTTCACGCGTCGCCTCACTAGCATCCTCGCCACCGGAAGCCGCGTGCATCGCCACAGCGGAGCCTTCCACCGCCACTCCTCTGTGCTCAGTCACGGTCTCCGTTGTTTGTTCACCACTGTTTCCCCTGTCCGCACTGGATTCCGCCGCTTCCTTGGTGGAATCTTCCGACCCGCCGTCCTGCAGATCAGCCTCACTCTGCGAGTCACTGTTGGCCTGCTCCAGCTGGATCTGCGCTCGTTCGCTTCGCTGGTTGATCTGCTTGCGCAGCTCCTTGGCCTCCTGGACGTACTCGGGCAGCTTCCCACCGACCGTGGAGCGGCTGCAGTACATCTTCTTGAACTTGCGCTTGAGACTCTCGACCTCTCGGTACGGAATCGACTCTGGGCGCATGTAGTTGAACTGGTATGCCACGTGGAGCCAGTCTTCGCTGGCGATGGGCATCACGGCGCGTACTTTCTCGATGAGGCGCCGCATCTCGTCGATTGAATAGTTCACCGTGCCGAACTTGCTGCTGTGGCGACCGATCCTGCTGCGACTCATAACAGGAAGTGCCACACGCCTTATGGAGGACAGGGGCGACGCCCGCAGCGTAGCGTCGCCAGCGGACGTGACGACCGACGCAGCACTCGCCGACTCGGCGGTCGATGGGTCATACGCCGAGTGGTCTAGCACAGCTTGTGGGGCATTCTGGGCGTTCGAATCGACACTGGTGGATAGATCATCGTTTCCTCTATCGGCGTGCATGGTTGCCATTGCTACAGACGCGATGGCCGAGGCGTCCGTGGTGCCGCTGTGGGCCGCAGCACGAGTCGCCATTCTGCGTCCTGACTGCCTGCGCAATTTGAATGGGGAGCTCCTCATGGACCCAATCACACGCCAGGCGTTGGTTATTTCGACCAAAACTTCTCCATCGTTGGTTACTCTCAGCGTTATTTACGGCAAATGGGGTTACGGTGGTGCCTCTGGTTACTCCGACGTAACCCCCCACTGTGGTGAGACCGAGCGCGACACAACAAGAAGCCACACCGACCGAGACGGTCTCGCGAGAATGCCGAGTGTCGATGGAAACGGCGTGCACCACGCGGCCGCAGAGGGTGCTAGAGGCGCTGCCGCAGCACCTGTGTCTCGTAAGATGAGTGCGTCGGGTGCGGGATCTTTTTCCGGCGGCTCCGGACCCAGCAGCGGCAGCGCGAGTCCCAGTAACGCCGGCGGCTCGGCCGCGTCGGCGCCGGCGCTGTCGACGATGGACGCGTGGCTCGTGCAGAAGCTCAAGAACGAGTGGAGCTCGTACGAGCTTGGCCCGCTGCTCACGCGCGAGCGGCTCTCTGAGGCCGTCACGAGCTTCCCGCACCTGGACACGCCCGTGAAAGTGCGTCTCCTGCTGTCCTTTCTCAGCATGCGGCGCGAAGAGTTTGACGAGAGCAAGTTTGCGGTCGTGGAGATCCTCGACGCGGCCGAGAAGGACAACGAAGAGTGGGTGAAAGTCGGCGCGGGCATCGTGAACCAGTACCTGTTCATGAGCCGCAATGGCGGTGAAGACAGCGGCACGTTTCTCCACGACCAGCTTGCCAGTGCGAGTGCAAAAGTGCTCGCGGCTGTGGCGGAGAAGCAGCGCACGGCGACCAGCGACGCGCTGATTATCGAAGACTTCTTCTGTCACGAGAACGCGTACTTGAGTGCGTCCGTGCGGCCAGAGTTGGCCGTCCAGCCAGCAGCTCACTTCACGCTATCGGAGACCGCGAAGAACGGCCGCCACGACGACTCGCCGGCGGGCAAAAGCTCGTCGGTGGGTGGTGCTGCTAGTGGCGGTGTGAGCAGCAAGACCAAACCGCCGCCGCATCGTCCTCAGATGGCACGTTCGCATTCCCAGTCGGCTGGCGTGTCGGCTCCGCCCTTGGCATCGGCCTCTGGTAACTCGGCACGTGGAGCGTCTCCTGCCATCGCTGCGGCGAAGGCGTTACCACCGAAGAGATCGATGAGCGAACTAAGTTCAGAAATCCGCCGCAAGGCCGACGCTGGTCGCTTCAAGCGCCAGCGGAACCGCATTTCCGTGATTGACATTGATGAGGTGAAGCAGATCGAGTCTGAGAAGGCGCTGAAGGCGGAGGAGCAGAAGAAACGGCTAAAGGCGGCCAAGGACGACCGTAAGAGCGGCGGGGCTGGCGGTGTGGGACTGCTGGCTGGTGCTGCGGTTGGTGACAAGGTGGACGGAGGCAACGGGGGCGATGACGCCGCGGAGAATGACGATGGAGCTGGAGGCCACGCCCACGAGTCCCAGTACGACGATGCCGACGACCACGAAAGCGACCGTGAGGACGACCACGACAGTCACTACCATGGTGGTCAGGATGACCACCACGCAGGCAGCGGAGGCGGTGGCTATGCGAACGATGGCACGCAGGCACTGCTCCACGCGGCGTTTCACTCGACCGGCGACGTGATGAAGGAGGTCGTGAACCAGAACCAGCCATACCAGTCGACCCAGCAGCACAGTCAGTACCACCAGCAACAGCAGCAACCGCTTTACGCGAATCGCGGGTTCGAGCCGGAGGACGCACACGGCAGTGCAGGCGGGTTTGGTGGGAACTCGTATGGATACGGCTCGGGGTACCCGTCGCATTTCGGAGATCAGCAAGGCGCGCCGCCGTACAATGAAGCCAATGGCCAGTACGCCAGTGGTGGCTTTGGTGATGACCAGCAACAGCAGGCGGGTCGGTACGAGAGCAACAGTCGTGAGCGTGGAGGATTCCTGGACGGCCCACCAGACTATTGGAGGTGAAGGATCGAGTCGTGTGTCAGCAGAGACGCCAGTCGACAGAATAGGCTTGCAAAAGGTTTGCATGGATGCTTTCTTTCATGTTAAAAGCGAAGATAATAGTGGAAGGCGTGGACGTATGGAAAGCCGCCGACGTTGCGCGTGCAGTTGCGGTGGGAGTAGCCGTTGGGGATCGCAAAGTCCGACGGGTTCTGAGGCCCCACACGCACGTTGAGCAGGTCGTATGTGAGCATCATGGTGGGGACGTCGCCCACAAAGTTCTCTTCCGTTAGGCGGATCGGCACTGTAGCAAAACAGCCACGTGAGCTCGTCACTCAACGCGCACGTCCTATAATATCCACGGCGCTGTTGTACGTACCTTTGGAGCGCTCATCAGCATACACATGGACGCGGACGTTCGCGTAGGAGTGGATCCAGTGCTCGCAGGACTTGCCGCGCACGCTCTCGATGCCCACAAAGTGCTGGTCGAAAGGGATCGTGGGCACAGGCATCGCGTCGCCGAGATACGCACGCTCGCACTTGGCGTACTGGCCGTGCTTGACCATGTACTCCTTCTTCTGGTCGTAGCGTCGCACGAACGTCTTGCCGGCGTCGTAGCCCTTGGTCACGTGCGCACGAGCGAGCTGCTGGTCAAAGTCGTACTGGATCTTGAGCTCACGCACGGACGGCGGGTAGTTCTGTCGCGGGTTCGTGAGATGCGAGACGACGGAGAGGTCGGCTTGGAACTGACGCGGCAGAGAGGGCGGCACGCGGCCAGCGGACATCGCTAATACACTGACAGTCGATGCGACATACACGCATAGAGAGAGAAGTGCGAGGACGCTGCTTGTCATGGTGGCGGATGATGCGAGTCACGCACAGAAGAGCAAGTTGCAGTGGCTCCATTCATCCGAAAGATCGAAAGTATCTTTTCATGGAACGAATGTGCCCTGTGACATATGGAGCGGAGTAGCTGTTGCCTTTCTCATGCTGTCAAGACGTCAAGCTCCGTGCTGATCGACGGAGTTCGTTTGTATGATTATAAAACTGCAACGAGGCTTCACCTGGGTCGACTTTCTACTGCGGAGCTTGATTGTCTCCATGCTGTTGGGGCTCAGTACCGCCGCTTGACTTCTGGGATGGCTTGGTACCCTCGTATGGATGGCAGTACGGCACGCGACGGCAGCACGCACAGCAGCGTCATGAGCAGCGTCCACTCGATGGGGAACTCGACGACTTCGGCCAGCACGACCCATCGCAGCAGCCCCGCTGAGGCCTCGCCACTGGGCGAGAAGAAGAAGATCGGGTTTGCTGCGATGATCTGCTTGAGCGGGATCTTAAAGGGCTCGCTGCTGTCCTGACTGTCATCAGGAGTCCCGCCGGCGGCTGGAAACTGTTGCTCGTACTCGGAGAACACCAACAGCAACGCCGACAGCGATCGCATGAGGAAGAAAACTGCAGATATAGCGGCGATGCGTCGGATGTTGCGCTGCCGCCGTAGAGCTCCTTCAGCGACTTTTCCCAGCAGCCCGCACATCCGCTGCCCGTACGCTGGCAGCAGGAAAATACACGCAGAGAAACAGAGCGTGAGCAGGATGGTCGAGAAGAGGTTGAGGCTGCGGCTGAAGTCGCTTGCCGGCGTAGCCGTCACGAGGAAGAACGTGGAGATCTGGAGCAGGTTCGTGCCCAGCACCATGCGGATGAACAGAACGCGCGGTGGCGTGACCGAGTCGGAGCGTCGGTACGCCACGCTGGTGCGAGAGCTGTCCACCTGCTCGATCATACTCGCCCACGTGTTGAAAATGAGCAGGAACACGGTGACGAGCACGAGAGACGCGAGCATGCCCAGCGCCTGCCACGCCGTCACGAGCTGCACGTACGTGAGATGTAGATGCTGCGCCTCGTGCGTCGAGCCCTTGGACTTGATCACGACCACCATCCACAACGCGACCAGCAGAAACGCCAGCGCACGCAGCAGCGAGCCCGTGCCCAGTAGCGCGAACAGCCTCACGGCCGTCTTGTCCTCTGTGTAGATGTTGCGTGACATGCGCGTCCAGGAGATGAGACTCGGCGCCAAGTACAGCGCCCCCAGTGAGTAGAGGCCCGCGTAGGCCACATAGTAGGTCAGGTGGCCGTCGCTGGGGGCGACGAGTGATGCTGCTGGCGTCGGGGAGGACGTGTCGGGCAGCGAGCTGTCGGCCGGCGGCGCCATGGGTGTGCGACGTGACCTGCGCGTCACGTGCGTGGATTATTGGATCCCTTCGTTTTTCGGCTGCTGGAAGAGCTCCATACAAAGATTGACTTCGAAAAACCTGATATTCGATATTCGATAGGAGGATGTCGGTTAGGAACTCAAGTGAACAAACTATCGAGAAATGCAAATCTGTATCTTCACTGTCAAGTTAGTAACCTAGTTCGACTGGAATTCTGAGAAAGTGCAACATGCAACAATGCAAGCAAAACTATGTGGCTGTTACGCAGTCGCAGGCTTCGATCACTGCAGCGTGGAGCCGAGGGCGTTCGAGAGGAGCTGGTGCTCACATCTAGTTGACGATACCCGAGACGGCGCCCGTGAGCGCCGTTCTGCCAGCCGCGCTGGTCTTGAGGTAACAGGCCGGACTGCCCGGGTTGGCGTTGACGAACGTGTAAGCCTTGCACCCGCGAGTGGCCGAACACTTGGCGCAACAGTCGGCTGGCGAGATGCCGTAGACTGTTGCGATGTCGTTGCCGTAGAAGTCCACGTTCGTGAACTGCTGGGAGCACTGAAGTGGCTTGGCCATACACTGGTAGTACTGCGGGTTCCAGGCCATACAGTAGAAGCCCGATGGGCAGCACGTGGTGCCGGCGGCATTGCCACACGTGCCCCACTCTGGTGTCGTGCACGATGGCTTCGGGTTGATGACCGTGGACGAGACAGCACCCACGAGTGCACGCTTGTTGCCCGTGCCTGACTTGAGATAACACGCTGTGCGGCCATCCGGGTTGTAATTGACGAACGTGTAGGCCTTGCAACCGGCAGTCTCCGCACACTTGTCGCAACAGCCCCATGGCAGAAGGCCATAGACAGTCTCGATGTCGTCGCCGTAAAAGTCCACACCGACTTCCTGGATTGTGCACTGCTGAGGTGCTGGACGACACTGGTAGTAGAACGGGTTCCACGGCTGGCAGTACTCGCCCGACGGACAGCAGCTGACGCCAGTCTGGTCGCTGCCACACTGGCTACCGGACTGCACGGAGCAAGACGCAGGCTGGATGACTGCCGAGACGGCGCCTGGTACCGCACGACGGCTTCCCGTTCCTCGCTTGAGGTAACACACTGGCTTGCCGTCTGGGTTGTAGTTGACGAACGTGTAGGCCTTGCAACCAGGAGTCTCACGACACTTGTCGCAACACTGCTCAGGGAGAAGAACGGAAAGGTTGGAGATGTCGTCGCCGTAGTAGTCGACACCAGCCTCCTGTAGACCACATTTAGCGTCGACGCTGCGACACTGGTAGTAGTACGGGTTCCATGGCTGGCAGTATTGGCCAGAAGGACACTTCGATGGACCACTGCTCTGGTTACCACACGGGATCCCGGGAGCTGGAGCTGGAGTCGTTGGCGCTGGTGTCGTAGGCACTGGCGTGACCGTCGTAGGCACAGGGGTCGCGGTCGTTGGCACAGGGGTCGCGGTCGTTGGCACCGGCGTGACCGTCGTTGGCACAGGGGTCACAGTCGTAGGCACAGGGGTCACGGTCGTTGGCACTGGCGTGACCGTCGTAGGCACTGGCGTCACAGTCGTTGGTACAGGAGTCACGGTCGTTGGCACTGGCGTCACACCTGACAGCTTGCACGAAGCAGCCACCACGTCCAACAAGTCCGCACGGTACTGAATACCACCCAGTGGCACAGTACACTCCGTAGGGTTCGCA
>JAADVE010000310.1:0-22438 GCA_023334595.1 Pythium utonaiense
CATGGGATGGGAGCTGTGGGCTGAGGAGCTCTAACAAAAGCAACCCTGGCAGTTGTGATACCTCGAGCCTGCCACTCGCGACTGATGCGTCACGCTCAGGTGGACTGACCATGGGCAGCACTACGTGGCAGCTCCAGTGCACCGGGCTCAATCGACAACCAGAGGATGAGGAAGAACACGCTTCGGTCTCTCGGGAATTGGCGTGTACTGTAGTATGGAGAGAGAGATGAAGAAGACGCCAGTGGCTGCTCCAAGAAGCCTCACTCATGCATGTTCATCGTACTCTTACTTAAGGTGAGAAGAATCTGCAGTTACGGAAGCTCCTCACCAAACCTTTGACACTGCAGACTTGTTCTCGTGCTGATGATAGGCTAGCAACCGCTGCCGCCAGCGATGCGTAGGCAGCTCGTGGACGAGAACAGGCTCAGCACATTAGTCATCAGCGTCCACGCAAGCGAGAAGACGAGGTAGCTGAGCGTGATGGCACTGTACACCTTACTGCGGCGTCCCTCCTGCTCCATCTCGCGGAGCTCTTTCTTCTGGCGTGGCAGCCACGCAATGAACACGAGCGAGAGGATGTTGATAGCGTACATGATAACATACGCGTACGAAACCTGCGAGCGTGCGTGCGTGTCGTCTCTCGCGATGGTCGATCGCTCAAGGTCCAAGTATCCATTGATGGACTTGGTGAGAACCGTTGCAAATGGGATGCCGACTTCTTGGGTCGAGACACTGAGTCCCATGAGCGTGGCTTCGAAGCCGTTGACGCTAGAGACCTCGAACACGAAAAGGCCTGTGACATAGCCAATGGCCGCTGCCGGTGCCTTCTCAAGCAGTGGCACGCCGAGCCAGAGCCACTGACTGCGGACCACATCCCAGATCGTGAAGAATGTGGGCACGATGTCCAGCAGCACGACGCCGACCTGGCACGTGATGATCACATGGTGCCAGTTCCAGGACAGCCCATAGGTCCTCACCACGTACGTGCCCGCGACCGTGAGCAGCGCCGTGAGCATGTTGGCGATACCGCTGTTGATTGGCTCGACCTTGGCCCAGTCGCTCTGCACAGCGCTCGAGGCTGTGACGGAGAAGAGCGAGAAGACGTTGTAGAAGAAGTTGAAGGCCACAAAACGGTACATGACGCGAAGCTGAAGCAGTTCGTACAGGAAGCGGAACACGGACTTAGTGGGTAGAGTCTCATGCCGCTCCTCCTTGATGCACAGAACGGTAAACGGAAGCGTGAGCAACGAGGCTCCTGCGCAGATCCACATGACTGTGTTGAAGCCGATCGTCCAGGAGAACGAACCGCCGTAGTCGACGCCGTTGAGTCCGAGCCCCGTCATGAAGGCCGACAACACACCGAAAACGTAGTGGACGATCGTGCAGTCGGCCATTGCTGTGCCACGCATGCGCTCGGGTTCGCGCTGTGACACGTCCACGAGCACGCCGTTGAAGCCGCTGTACGCCATCACGATGCCGAAGTTGGCGACCATCATGAGAATGATGAGCTTGATGCCTTGGTCCGGTGCGTCCACGTTGACAGTTGCGAGCTGCTCGGGTGTCAGGTCTGCTAGCGGGATTTTCGCTAGCGAGGGGTCGCTGTAGTATGGCTTGCCCAGCGGTATCGCAGCCATGGTCAAACACGAGACGAACGAGAGCAGCCAGCCCAGCAGCATGTAGGGCCTGCGGCGGTACCCAAAGATCGGCACGCGATCAGTGAGCATGCCCGTGAAGATGCGAAGCGCGCGAGGGAACTGAATCAGCGCCGTCGCTGTGGCCACGAGTGTAGGCGACATGTGCAGGTAGTTGTTGAGCACGGAGTAGACGACACCGGAGACCGTGCCGAAGACGACGCCGACGCCAGCTAGATGCGCAGCCATGCCAAGGTTCTGCCAGTCATAGATCGAGATCGGTCCATTGGCAGGGCGTAACGTGCCATGCTCGAGGTCGAGGCTCTTGGGCGACGCGAGCGGCGCGTAGTTCACCAGTTTGTCGATGGAGGCGTGGTCAACTGGGGCGTCTGACTGGATCATGGTGTATTGCGATCTGATGTGGTGGCGGAACGGCCACCACGACGCGATGGCATCCGCGGGCCGCGAGGCCGCATTCCCATGGCTATCGTCAAGCGTGGCACAGGGCATGCGAGTTTGCGCAACTTAGTCTGCGGGACAAGGCATTAACCGAGATCCTCGCATGCAGATGTGCACTGGGCTCTCTCTCGCTCAATCCTCCTTCCTTGCTTTGGGTGCGAATGACGCTTGGTCAGCTTCGCACTTGATTGGAAGAAAATGCTCCGTATCCACGACCGTGATGATCATGTACCCATCCGAGCGGGGCCGTCAACGATACACCAACGCTGGTCTCGCGTGATGCAAGCTCACAGATCATTTCGATACTGGTCCCGCGCCGCATCCCAGGTGCTACTCGCTAGGTTGGTTCGACACGCCCCGCATGTCCGTGATTTCGATTGGTGCCCAGTGGTCCAATGAGCTGCTAAAGTTGAGCTCTTGGCGAAAGAACGAGATCGCCCGGATCTGTTTTGAAGTGGATGAGGGGCGGCTGTCCACTTCAACGTGCACACAGCCACCCCCAGCTTACGCAGACGTGCAGTTCTCAATCCAAAAACGGCAGCTGAGCTCAGCGTTCATCTGAGTCGTTTAGCCGTGGCACAAGATCGTCAGCGCCATGCAGGTGGGTGCTGTAGAGCGTTTGGTAAGTGACTAACTCAGAGGTACATGCGTTGGATCCCCATGCCTTGGACTTGCTCGTCGTGCTTCGCTGCATTGGTCTACTGCATGTTGTGGACCCACGAAATACTCGGCTTGTAGTTTTTCAGGTGCGCCTCTGAGGCTGCGACTTAGCTCACTGCACGAGCAGCTTTGTGGTATGCGGAGACAACAACGGAATGTTCGCCGTCTTGACGCAAGACTCTTGCTGTCTATGTGGGGGGCCACCCAAGGCTCCGGGCCCCAGATCCGGAAGCTCACTTCTACGTCACTATCACCACCACCAACCTCGATTGAATGACCTACTGATACAACGTGTATACGTTGCGAGGCACGCGTCCCTCATTAGAGTGACGTATACTGGGTCCGTAGTGACACTCGCCACCAAAAAGCGAAGAGCTCCAACAAACGCGAAGAGCTCCACGAGAGAACCCGAACTCCTCGCGTCGCAGCCCGCACACGCACCATGTCCAAGCGCAAGCTCGCAGAGGAGGAGGGCGATGAGCGCCACATCATGCGCATCATGCCGCTGGGCGCCGGCAACGAGGTCGGCCGCTCGTGCATTATCCTCAAGTTCAAGGGCAAGACCATCATGCTCGACTGCGGCGTGCACCCGGGGTACTCGGGCCACGGCAGCTTGCCGTTCTTCGACGGCGTGGAGGCCGAGGAGATCGACTTGCTGCTGATCACGCACTTCCACATCGACCACGTGGCCGCGCTGCCGCATTTCACGGAGAAGACCGACTTCAAGGGCCGCGTGTTCATGACGCACCCGACGAAAGCCGTGATGCAGATGATGCTGCGCGACTTCCTGCGCGTGAGCAACATCTCGGTGGACGACCAGATCTACGACGACAAGGATTTGAACAACTGCGTTGCCAAGGTACGTGGCGTTGATTCTTCCGATGCTGATAGTATCCATTCATCACGGCCCTGATTTTTTTGCAATTCGATAGGTTGAGATCATCGATTTCCACCAGGAAAAGACGATCAACGGCATCAAGTTCACACCGTACAACGCTGGTCACGTGCTCGGTGCGTGTATGTACATGATCGAGATTGGTGGCGTGAAGGTGCTGTACACGGGTGACTACTCGCTGGAGAACGATCGCCATTTGATGGCAGCCGAGCTTCCGGCTTGTTCGCCGGACGTGCTCATTGTCGAATCCACGTACGGTGTGCAAGTTCACCAGTCGGTCATTGAACGTGAAGGCCGATTCACGGGCCAAGTGGAGGCCGTGGTGCGTCGCGGAGGCCGCTGCTTGATCCCCGTGTTTGCGCTCGGTCGTACACAGGAGCTGCTGCTGATCCTCGACGAGCACTGGCAGGCACACCCCGACCTGCAGGACATTCCGATCTATTTCGCGTCCAAGCTCGCGGCCAAGGCCCTGCGTGTGTACCAGACGTACATCAACATGATGAACGAGCGGATCCGCAAGCAGATCGCGATCTCGAACCCGTTCCAATTTGAGCACATCTCCAACCTCAAGAGCTTGGACGATTTCGACGACTCTGGCCCAGCTGTCGTCATGGCGAGTCCCGGCATGCTGCAAAGCGGTGTGTCGCGTCAACTGTTTGAACGGTGGTGCTCGGACAAACGCAACGCGTGTATCATTCCTGGCTATGTCGTGGAAGGTACACTCGCCAAGAAGGTTTTGTCCGAGCCAACAGAGATCGTCGCACTGGACGGCCGCATCCTGCCTATGAACTGTACGGTTGAGTACATTTCGTTCTCTGCCCACGCAGATTTTGTCGGCACGAGCGGTTTTGTGGAGAAGCTGACACCGCCGAACATTGTGCTTGTCCACGGTGAGAAGAACGAGATGATGCGACTCAAGTCGGCATTGCTGAAGAAGTTCCATGACCCCAAGCAGTACAAGCCAAACATCTTTACGCCAGCCAATATGCAGGACATCGTTTTGGAGTTCAAGGGTGAGAAGATCGCCAAGGCTATTGGTGGACTCGCCAGCGAGCAGCCGCAGCAAAGCCGTGTGATCTCAGGACTCCTGGTGGAACAGGATTCTCAGACCCACTTGATGTACAAGGAAGACCTGTCTACCTACACCAAGCTGATCAGCGGCACGATCACCCAGCGCCAGCACGTGCCATTCCCCGTACAGTCCTTTGAGGTGCTATTGAACTTCATCCGCCAGATGTACGAGGACGTCGTCTACCTGGAGAAGCAGTCGCGAGTGATCGTGTGCGAGCAGGTTGTGGTGACCAAAGCACAGCCAGACCGCATTCTGCTCGAGTGGACGTCGACCCCAACGGCAGACATGATCGCAGACTCGATGATCGCGTTAGCGATGCACGCACAGGCAAGTCCGGCCGGGTTCAAGCTCAGCGGCCACCCCACGGCTGCTTGTCCGCATGACCACTCGAAGAAGGCCAGTGGTGACGAAGCCGTTCATAACCACGACCACGGTCACAAGCATTCACACGAGAATGAAGAACCTGTGAAAGAGGGATGTGACGAGGACAAGAAGCAGATCAAGACTGAAGAAGCTGCTGCTGAGGCAGAGAGCGAGTCGAAGCCTCTCGAAGATGAACCTCTGGAGACCCCGTCGGAGCTGGAGAAGGCCGCCAAGGAGCTTGGAGAGCACGACCAAGAGGCTTTGAACCTGCTCATTATCTACCGTCTGCTGAAGGACCAGTTCGGAGACGTCGACTTGGATTTTGAGACCAACAAGATCCACATCCACACGCCCAGCGGACTGGACGCCGTCGTTGACCACGTTTCCCAAGAGATTGAGTGCACAGACGACGCGCTGAAGGCCAAGCTACGTGCGACAATCAGCCGCATTGAAAGCGCGCTCCGACCGATCTCCACCGACTAGGCGAATTGATCACCTCTCGACAACAGCTTCCACACGCTTCCCCTACTACGTACTAAGACAGAAAATGACGTTTTTCTTTTGTTCATCCGTGCCTCCTAACGTTTACAGCTCGTCTGCTCTGCTGTGGTTGCTGCCGCTCGCTCGCGCCGCATCCTGCTCCTTCTTATATCTCGCTTCCAACACTTCCTCCATGTTCAGCTCCGTCCCATCATTCGCGATCACAGGATCCGTAAGCGACTTGCGGTACCACGTCGAGAAGCGGCCGTAGAGATCGTTGCGCTTGCGGATCTCTTGCGCTGGGTCGATGGGCACTTCAAGCTCAGCGTTCTCCGTCTTACCCGGCTTGACCTGGCGCCGTGGCAACTGGATGTCATGCGGGAAGTTCTGTGTCACGGGGTCGTACCCAAAGCCACGCAGTGGCAGGTTGGCCACCTTGAGAATGTGGTTGAACTGCTCGTCCGAATAGTGCTTGAACGACGCGCCGATCTTGCCACTGCGCGGCACGTACGGGCCCGAGTTCTCACCGCTCGACTCCATGACCTTGCTGATGCGAGCTTCCCACTCCGTGCCTTCGATCGACGGGCGCCCAGTGAGGAACAAAAACACTCGTCGCAGCGTCTCCGCACTGTGCAAACACCCCCAGCCCAGCAGGTCAGTACGGCCTACAGATCAGCGGTCTTTTGTACAGGAAGAGCAAGTACGCACCGGTGCACCATGAGGTCCTCGTACCGCACAATGATGATGGGGATGTCCACTTTGCTGGTCCAGTAGCGGTGGAACTTCATCCACACGTCGATCTCGTTGCGGAGCATGCCATCCCAGCGGTCAGCGAAGCGCTCGTACTGGCTCTCGTGGAGGCTCTTGTTGTGCGAGTTGGTGAGCGTCATGTTGAAGTACGAGTCGATGGCGTCCCACGGGTTGCGCACCACGAGGATCGCCTTCTGGATCTTGAACGGCTTCCAGCCCACGCGCTCGGGAAAGTGCGTCTTCACGAACCACACCGACTCGTCCACGATGCCCTGGCCACACGTAGCGACACCAAAGCCAGTCACTGTCAGCCGTTGATTAGCTCCCCAGACAACACGTAGCTCACGCCACTCACCTCGCCCTTCATGCCGAAGTCCTGGAGCTGCTGGCTGAGCGTGCGGTCCGGACGTGTGTCACATCCAGTGAACACGCCCGTGACCTTCTCCAGCAGTCCTCGCATGAGCGAGTTGCCCGAGCGTGGGTAGCTCACAATCGCAACGTGCTCGCCGTTGTACTCGCCTGGCTCGAGCCAGCGCAGCAGCTCCTTCTCCACGATGGTCTCGGCCACCGCATCCGCGGCTTCCTCCACGTCCGGAGGCAGCGCAGCATCTGCGAGATCAACCGGAAGGATCTGCGGCGACGGCGGTGGGCTCGCAGCCGACCGCGCAGGAGAGTTCTCAAGCACCTCAGGGATCGGGGGCTCCATGGTCAGCAGCGCGCGTTGCAGCAGCTTGCGCAAGACGATAAAGAACGGGTTGTACTGGAGGTTGATGTGGACACTAGCACCATACACACACAGGCAGAGCAGCAGCAGCAGCAGCGCCGTGGTCAAGTCAGCGAGGAAGTCGTAATTAGCACCCAATCACGAGCAGCTCCAGCGGGTACTTACATGAGCCGCGGGAAGTAGAGCAGCAGTTGCACGTAGACTTTCACGAGATAGAGGCCGCCGTTGAGCACCGCCTTCATAGGCGCAGCGGCAACGTCCGCTACTGTCCTCGCTGCTGTCGTCGCTGTCGTCGTCGCGCGTGGCCCGCACGCTTCGCAGCTTCTCTCTCTCTCTTCGCGTCGAGCGGATCCGCTGCCGTCAAGAGCTTTGTTGCCCACGGGATTTTCTTCCAGCACGTCAATGGCACTGACGTACTCCACCTTATTCTAGTACACTCTGCTCCTCATATTGCGTGGACCACATTACTTTTGTGTGTGTCACTCGGACGAGGGAGTCACAAATGGAGCGGTTTGTGAACCCATGTGGGGGTTCCAGCTGGAGCCCGACAGACTTCTACATGCAGTGTGAAGCGCTGCCGGCTGGAGAGCTCACGGTCTCCGCATGGACGAGCAGCTACAACGACTGTGGCGCACAGTATCCAGCACGCGAGTCTCTGATGTAAAGAGCGAGAGTGCGAGCTGCTGCAGGCGAAGAGCGACGCTGTGTCGGATGGTGGAGAGGGCCGACAGCATGCAGTGCGCGAAACCGCGGCTCTTAATGGACCTGCTGGAGGTGAACAGCCACAGACGCACAGACGCACACGCAGCCATTGCTCAGTAAGTGGGCGTAGAGAGAGGAAGCTGCAGCCTCTGGACGGACACTCGCACCGCAGACTGTCGAAGAAGAGGCTGGTAGATACAGTGTCGTCGACGCTCGTGCGGGTACGAAGGTGAAGCGCTCGTCTCTTCTACTGTCGTCTTGTGCGTAGGAGAAAGACCCAACGAGTGCAAGCCACCAAGCTGTTGCAGACCCTTGCCACATCTCAATTGGAAGCAGAATCCGATGACGCGTGCTTCCACCAGAGCTTCACGCTGTATGCGTGCAACTGTGCTGATGGCGCTGCTCGCCGTCGCGCCGGCGGTCGAGGTGGAGACGACGCTGTCGGTGGAGGTTAGTGGGGTCATGCCCACGACGATGCCGCCGATGAACACGACAACTGCGCCACCACCAGTGACTGCGGAACCCAACACAACCGCCCCACCAGCAACATCCATGCCACCGTTAACAACAGCTCCGCCTGTGACACTGGAGCCAAACACGACAGCGCCTGATGTGACATCACAGCCGCCCTCGACAACAGCTCCATCGAACATCACTGCTCCACCAGCGACAACGCGTCCACCTGCAACCACTAAGCCTCCTGAAACAACAGCTCCACCAGCGACGCAGGCACCACCGGCGACGACCACTCCGCCTCCTTCAACCACTCCAACAACAGCTCCGCCCTCGAACCCTCCTACCCGTTGGCCGACGCCTCCAACGCCCACGCAGTCTTCAACATATCAACCACCACATACCACGGCGCCGAGCTTTCCTGCTACTGCTCTTCCTGCGCCAGCGACGTCTCAGCTTCCAGCGCAGCGTCCTAGCGTTGGTTCTCCGCCAACTCCGTGGAGATCCAGTCCTGCACCGATATCCTTCGGTTCCGAGCGATCGACTTCTCCCCATGACAGCACGAATGCAAAGGGACCGTCTCCAGTGCCCGTGACACGCGCACCTGGCTCCGTTATCGGGGTGCTGTCGCCTGCATCTGGCACAGTTGCAGGCGAAGCTGATGAGCCTGTGTCCAAGGACGGGAGTCGTGTGGATGACGAGTCTTCATCAAGTGGAAGTGAAGACTCCTCGTCTTCGTCGTCATCGTCCTCTTCAGCTTCACCAACACCCTCAACGCCTGGCTCTAGCAGTGGCAGCACAGGTGAAAGCGGTAAGCGTACACCAACCGCTACTGCACGGACAAGCCAGAAGAAGTCCAGGTTCCACGACTTCGCAGTCTACACCGGTGTGAGCCTCGCTGCAGTTTCCGTTGCGTTGCTGGTTATCTTCCACGTGTTTGCGTTCGACTCACCCTGGCTCAACTGGCCACATGAGTGGCAAAGTACCAACGGATGGGAGCTTCTTCTCTACGTGTGCTACTTGCAGCAGATCGGCTCGCTGTCCCACTTGGAGGTGCTCCAGACACCTGCCTTCTTGGCAAAATTCACCGACGCGCTGTCGTGGACAAACTTCCTCATCCAGCGGAACAACATCGTCAGCACCACACAGCGCCGTCTTGCTGACGAAGAAGTCGTGAAAGGAATCGAAGCGTACGCTGCGCGGATCCAGATCTCTACTGTGGACGTTCTCGTGAACGTTGTGATCGCGGCTGCCATTATCCTCGCCTTGCTTGTCGTTGTGTTTGTTGCTCTGATGCTGTGCGGCAAGAAGGAGCGCGAGGACAAGTTCGATATCGAGAGCTCGGTTGTGCACAACGCCTCGATGGTGCCTGCGAAGCGTCGTGGGATGCTCTGGGTTCTGGGCTTTGTTGTGATTCTGTGGTTTATGGTGCTGTATCCGTTCACGGCAATGGCCTCGTTCGAGCTCGCCGTCGTCACAGCCAACGTAACTCTAGCGGTGACCCTTCTCGTGATCTTCTGTGGCATCGTTTTGCTTACCCTCGGCCTTGTTCTCCACGCCAAGACTGACGAGCAGCTCATGAGCATCAACCGGCTCAAGGTGTATGGAGCCCTGTACGCCGACGTCTCGTACAATTTCCGTTGGTTCTTCATGGTCACTGCACTCGCACAGATCGCCTTGGGAGTCTGTGTCGGCGCTGTCAAGGATGAAGCTACCCAGCTCACTGTGGCCATCGTGATCATCGTCGGCTATCTCATGACCGTTCTTCTCCTGTCCCCGTTCACAAGCCAAACGCCGCTCTACTTCACCGCGTCAGTCTGTCTGCTCAAGATCACCAACTTGAGCATCGCGTTCGCGTTCGTCTCTGACAAGAACGTATCTCTCGCAGGCCGCGAGCGCGCGGCCAACGCCATTCTCGGCATCACGTTGATCGTGCTGCTGCTCTGGTTTCTGCGATTACTCGCCATCCTCGCGACATTCATCCGTCTCGTCGCTGAACGCTCAGCGTACGCAGATAGCCCAAGGACTCCGTGCTACCCGCGTGACTCCACTAAGGGCGAGCGTGACGCCAGTATCAATCCCATTCTGGGCGGCTCGGGCGTGTACGTCACCATCATGTCGCCCTACCACGGCCGTCTGGGCAGCGAGTACGGCGACTCCATGGACAGCGACGCGCCTCGCCGCACCGCTCGCCTGGCTCAGCTATAGACATCTATGTCGTATCCGTCCTGATCGTATCGTCCGCTCCAGCGTTCAATGTTTCGTAATGTAATATCAGTCGAAAGTGCTGCGTTCACAACGTCTGAAATGGTGCAGTCCGTAGCTCCTCAGTGGACTGTACCCATCTCGGCACGCATCTGAACTTCAACGCAAGACCAGTTCCCAATACAGCGCCGCCTTCTATTTCAATCATGTCCATTTTTGAAAGTTTAATCTGACTATGGTATTATACTAGTTATTGATGAAACCCTAGCGTCTATTTATGCATATATCACGACTTTGCTTCCGTAGTTTTTGCCCCGTCGCGGCCAAAAAGCCAGAAATCTGGAGCTCCATTACCGGAACGGCGCGTGCAAGTTCGCGGTCTCTGCGCGCCCCCCGAGTCCGTGCGCCATGCACCACATGCGCTGGGATGCCGTCCACGTCCAGGGCACCGTGCCCACCATCAAGAACCACACGGCCACGCCGATTTCGCGCACGGAGCTGCTTGTGTTCGGCGGCTACGACGGCCGCCGCAACCACAACGCGCTGTACGTGTTCAACAGCGACGGCGCGACGTGGACGCAGCTCAAGGCGCCGCTCGTGAATGGCACGCCGCCCGCTGGACGCAACGGCCACACAGCCACGCTCGCAGAGGGCAAGCTTTTCATCATCGGCGGCTGGCTCGGTAGTGGGCCGTTAGCCGCGGATGATATGCACTTTCTCGAACTGGCGACCATGACTTGGCACCAGCCACCGGTCGTGGGCAAGTCGCCGGGCCCGTGCAACATGCACACGGCGGATTACATCGCGCATCTGCGCAGCATTCTGGTGTTTCGTGGTGGCGACGGACGCGAGTATCTGAACGATCTCCACGCGCTGAACGTGGACACCATGGAGTGGCAGCGAGTGTTCGCGACGGGCAAGCTGCCAGTGCCTCGCGCCAACCACAGCTCCACGCTCGTCAACGGCGACCAGATCGTGATGTTTGGAGGCTGGGACGGCCAGCGAAGACTCAATGATATCCACGTGCTGGACACTCAGACTATGGTCTGGTCGATGGTGAACGTGCACAGCGGCAACCCGTTCGGCGCAGCGCTGCCGCACCCGCGTGCTGGGATGACGTTCGTGCGCCATCGCGAGCGTGTGTTTCTCTTTGGTGGATCAGGGCCGTCGGCCAAGTGCTACAATGATCTCCACATCTACGACACGCAGGAAACGCGGTGGATCGACGTGACGGCGTTGCCTGATGAACAGCAATTGGGTGGTATGGCTGCTGCGATCTTAGAGGACGACGACGATGAGGATGAAGCGTACAGCGAGTCTACAGAAAATGATGGCTACGCTCTCAGTCCACAGGAGCGGTACAGTATGGAATACAGTGGTGGAGCAAGTGGTGGCGGGCGTGGATACAGCTACAGCACGGCCTACAACGACGACTTCTACGACGAGTACGTCAGCTACGCGAACCCGAACGACATCCACACGCATATGAACCGCGACCAGGTCGTCGTCGTGGGCATGGGCCCTGGACGCCGCGCTGGTCACACGTGTTCCGTGCTGGAGGATCGGAAACTGTTCATCTTCGGTGGCTCGTGCGGCAACGAATACCTCAACGATTTCTTCGTCTTGGATACGGATCCAGCTCCACGTGCGTTGATATCCAGCACCGCATCGCCGCTGCAGAAGTTGCAGCAATCGCTTCGGCACTTTGTGAACAACGACGAATTTTCCGACATCTCCTTCCTGGTTGAAGGCCGCGTGGTGTACGCACACAAGATCATCCTGTCGCTCTTGAGCGAGCGTTTCCGCGGCATGTTTTCCGGGCGGTTTTTGGAATCACAGCAGTCGCAGATCGTCATCCCCGACATTCGCTACGTGGTGTTTGTACGCATGCTCGAGTATCTGTACTCGGGTGACTGCGTCGAGTACGAAGAGGAAGAAATCGTGGACGAGACCGTCCACGAATACGACGACGAGTCTGTTTGTAAGCGGATGTCGAATGGAAATGACGCTGCGAGGAGCTCGATAGTCGAGCTGCAGGGCCAAGATGCTGACTCAGAACGGAGAGACCTGCATCCAGCGAGAGCGATGTCCAGAGCGGCTTACGCATCCAGCTTTGATCTAGACGTTTTACTGGAGCTACTCGTAGTTGCAGACCAGTTCATGCTTGACCACCTGAAGCAGTACTGCGAACGCGTCTTGCAGCACGCCGTCCACTCGGAGAGTGTCGGTGATATCCTCGCGGCTGCGAACGAAAGTAACGCCATCCAGCTCAAGGCCATTTGCATGCACTACCTGCGAAACCACAACATCCAGTGGGTGGAGCAAGGGGATTGCGATGAAGACGATGACTGCACCAAGGGCGACGATGGAAACGACGATGACGAGGTCGTCGATGAGTGCAACGGATTGAACGAGCCAGCCGCAGGTGGAGAACGGCGACACATCGGCCCGTGTGCGCTCTAAGGCATGGCAGCGAGCGTACGGAACTCGCCCTACAGCTTTCGCGTGTGTAGTGCGTGCGGTATCTTTCGTGTATTTATCTCTGGCTCAATCCTAATTATGAAAATGAAGACCTAATATTCATCCACACACGACCACACATTGCATCTGCGCACGACGCACGCACTGGAACTTGTACCGAAATGGGACAGGCACCGGGCGGTTCGCTGGGCTGGGCACTGGCGACTCGGCATCCGAGTCACTTAGTTCACTTGGTGAGGGAGGATGCTCCATCTTCCCTTGCCTCGACGTCGGATCGTATTCCCTCCCGAGCCGTACCGATCGCAGTTCCGTGTGAACCGTAGCAGGGCCGTCCCCATACCTCCCAGAGGATGGAGAACTGGTTGTGTGAGTGGGCCACACGCGAAGCAGGTAGACGAAACAAGGAACTGGCGGAAGAAGATTGCAAGCACCACGACGAAGTTGACGAGCATGAAGATGCTGGCGACTGAGCCGCGGGTGCGAGTGGAAATCGTGCTCGTCAAATCGGCGCTTTCGCTCGTTGGTTCCCATCGTTCCGAGCTGGGAGTTCGTCCAGGAGAACGTATCCGTGAAGTCGACAACGTAGTGCGGAGCCTTGAGGAGCACAGGCATGGAGAGCGAGCCGAGATGCTGGGAGAACGTGGCGGCGATGAGCAGTTCCCACGTGTTGGGCGATAGTCAGGAGACATCGTTGTTATCACACAGCCACGCAGGAGGCACCAACGATAACGTGTGATACAGGACCAGCATCAGCATCGAAGGGATTGCGAAGGAGCAGCACGCGATGCGCATGACGGCGAAGGCGTTTTCTGTCATCGCAGAGACCTCCACGTCTGCGCCAGGGACCATCACTGAACGGTTGCGCCCTCCGACAGTGGCCACTTGCACGCTGGTGTCTGCAGCAGCACTCTGAGTGTCATCAGCTCCAATAACTTGCTTCTTCACGCTCGCTCGATTCTACTTTTGATACTCTACTGTTCTGTTGGCGGTGGTGATGATCAAGCTCTTCTGCTCAGCCTGGTGGATCATGAAGACGGCACTTTTGGCTGGGTCCTGACTGATGCGACTGGCTTGGCTGCCTGCTGGTGGCATCGCAGCCTTGGTGACGACGTGATCGACCATCGTTGGCGTCTTCCGCCGTGCGTCGGCAGCGCTCCTGTGGCGTCATGGGGCTTGGAGTTAGTGCTGTTAGAGTATTCGTCCGAGGGATGGGGGTCAGCCCGTTCGTGGAGCTCTTAATCGTCGAGACAGACACGTCAGTAGCAGGATTCATGGGCTTCTCCGTCGTTGGATGGCCACTCACCGTGCTCAGTACCGCATCGATCGTGTCTGCCACCGGAGGAGTGGGTGTCGCTGCTGGCTTCGCTGTCGTAGCTGCTGGCTTCGGAGCAGGACGCGCTGTCGCTGGCACTTGTGTCGGCGTCTTTGCAGGCGTCGTCGTCGGTGAAGTCGATTCACGTGGGCGTGGTGTCACAACCTCCTCGCGGGGCTTCTTCGTCAGCCGTGCTGTTGGGCTTGATGAGCCCACTCCCGTGGCCTTCGTCGTAGCAGCGAGTAGGCTCGTTCAAATGCGCATGGACTGGGCGGGAGATGGCGTTCGGCTGAGGCTCAGAGCTGCTGGCGGTGGTGACATCGCTGCTACCACTGGACTAAGCAGCGCGTTCCTGAAGGCGGATGTGGTCGTGAACATGTTTGTCTAACCACCGCGTCGAACGTAAATACCGCTTATACTGACGATTACATCCAACTGCTCGACACATAATGCTCTCTCTCACTCCCTCTCTCTACATGGGCACAGTGCTGCTTCTTCCGCAGGCCTAGATGATCACTAGATGATCACGGACACGCCTCGTCGCTGCATGACTGCGGACGTCATGTCGCTCGGCAGTGACTCGAGTGCGGGTGGATTCATGGGTCGCACGAACTGACTCGTCGCCAGGTTGTGCTTGACGTCGATCGGCGTCGCCCCTTGCTGTGGCTTGGTCAGCGATGGCGGGAAGGCTGGCATGAAGTGGTTGGCTGGCACGTCTTCTCCGTGGGCAGGCGAGCGCCACTCCTCACTGTCACGGGATGGCTTGGTCGCGTACACACGCAGGTAGAAGAGGAACATGCCGATGTGGCGAATGAACCATACGATGACGATGACGGTGTTCAAGCCAATGAACACTTCTGCACAAGTGCGTCGACCCGACGCGGACAAGTGGTTGTTGGAGTACAAGAACGCAAACGCAAGGCTGAGGTTGATGATCTTGATCACGCCCAGTGCGTACGTCAAACCCTTGGCAAGCGAGCAGGAGAATGGAGCGAGTACGAACACGACAATGAGGTAGACGATTTGCACCGCAAGCATACCGAGAAGCTGTCCAGGCTCGGCATCAGTGGTGCCCACAATGACACCGGAGACGATCTGAGCCAGCGCACCGAAGAAGAAGAAGAGCCGCATCGCGTAGTGCGTGTGGCCACACAGCGCGCTCCACACGGCTGACGTGTTGGGGTCCTTGAGCTCCGCTTCTTCCTTCAGCCACGCCGCTCGCACACAAATCGCGAGTCCGACACAGCCAACGAACAACAACGAGACAATCGCGAGCATAAGAGGCCCAGCACTGATTTCATCGGCTTGGATTTCCATCGAGATCTCGAATGCCGAAAACGTGCTCAGCGGAAAGAGTGCTGTAAACCACAGGAGGAATCCCAAGCCGAGAATACGCGCCGATCGGTTCCGCATGAGCTGCACCCGAGAGGATTGCTCGGTCATGGCGTTTGTGTCGCGGTTATCACCGTATCTCTCAGCGGCTCGCTTGGCCAGAAACGTCGAAATGATGAAGGCTACCACAATCAGTGCTGCGAGAATCGAGAGACCAATGGCACTGGAGATGAGAATCGACTGTTCCTGGATTCCCAAGCGATCCGCGTACGCCACGACTCCGCCGATGAGAATCGTCGTGAGTCGACGCCCGCCAGTGGTCTCATTGATTCCATCTCCGTCACTCGCCGTACTCTTGGACGACGCCCAGCCACTTTGAATGAGAAAGTTGGTCCACGAGTACGAGTCCGTGTAATCCCACAGGAAGTAAGGCGCCTTGAGGAGTGAGAGCTGCGAGATGGAACCCATTTGCTGCAGGTAGCCGATGAACAGCAAGAATTCCCACGTGTTCGGGGACCACATGCGGTTGTTACTCCATGCTGAAGTCCACGTGGGGTCCAACGCGATGAATTGGAAGAAGAACAACAGCGCCACCGAGATACCTGCGAAGGCACATCCGGAGTACCGCATCATGTCGTGGAAGTTCGCGCTCGTTGCCGACATTTGGTTGGCGTTCACCGGATCGGACCGACTACGGCCACCAATAATGTTCGGAGTGACGTAGGTATCCGCGACACCGTCGTTGTTTGTATCCTTCGCGATACCCGTCTTCGAAGATGTCGAGTCACGACCGGTCTCTACCGCTTCGATGCTGACCTTGCCACGCACATACTTCTCCGGCTTTTCGGTTTTGGCCTCGTCCTCCTTCGAAAGATCCAGCGCTTTGATCTCTGTGTTCGGCTTCGTTGTCTGTGGAACCGAAAATTTATCAACTGGAGCTGTCGAAGGCGTCGATGTGTTGAACGTGATGACGTCCTTGGCGAACGCTTGATCGTTATCAGTCTCGTTCGACGGCTTGACTGGCGCAACGACATCCTTGCGATCTTTGGCCTTGCTAGAGCTGTTTGAGGGGAGATCATTGTCAAATGAAACTGGTGCTGGTGTCTTCGTGGCTGGTGGAGGATTGGTCTGCGTAGTACTGCTCGATGGCCCGCGAGTAACAGGCTTTGGTGACCCATCATCAGTGGCCGTTGGCTTTGGGGTCAGTTGTGGCAGCGACGTTGGAGAAGCCGACGGCTTCGTCGTCTCCGATGCAGATGGAACCACAGCCTCTCCCGCCGAAGGCTCCCTTGGCTTTGTCCCGTTAGCTGGCGGGTTCGAGGCAGGGGCTGCGGTGGCTGGCTTCGGGGGTAACGTCACAGGAGCTAAGGAAGCCGGTGGCGGCGATGGCGAGCCAGCATCCTCACTAGGATTCACAGGCGGGGGCGACGGTGAGACAGGAACTGGTGCTGGTGCCTTCGTCGTTGCGGTTGGCGTTTTGGTTGTTGCGTCTGGCGCACTAGTGGACGGAGCGGTCGTAGCATTTCTGGATGGAGCAGCAGTGGTCGGAATCACAGTCACAGGCGTTAAGACACCAGGAGGTGGCGAAGGGGAATCCCCATTGCCTGACGATGTTGGCGCTGGAACTGGAGTTGCGTTTGCCGGAGAGATCGGAGCACGCGTCGTCACTGGAGCGGCAGTTGCCGGCACTTTCGAGGTTGGGGCCACTGTCACAGGAGTCAAGACTGCAGGGGGTGGTGAAGGGGAATCTCCACTGCCGGAAGAGGTTGGCGTTGGCACTGGAGTCACGTTCGCTGGAACCACAGGGGCAAGCGTCGTCACTGGAGCAGCTGTTGTCGGAGTCGTGGTGCTAACCTCTGGTGCATTCGTTGTAGTTGGCGCTCGGGTTGCGTCAGCTCCTGGCGTTTTCGTCGTGGTCGCTGGTGTGCTCGGCACTGGAGTTGAAGACGCTGGAGATGGAGACCGAGAATCACCGTCGCCTCCGCGAGTCGGCGACGGAGCTGGAGTCGTTGATGGTGTGGCAGTCGTAGTTTCCGGAGCCTTTGTTGTTGCAGCTGGAGCTGGTGCAGGAGACGTTGCCACTGGAACGGTAGTGCTCGGAACCTCTGGCACCCTCGTCGTGGCCTCAGGAGTCTTTGTTGACGTGGATGGGCTTGCCGTCGTAGGCGTACTTGTTGTAGCACCTGGAGCCTTCGTTGTCACCTCAGGGGAGGTAGTCGTGGGGATGGGTGTTGCACTCGCAGGGGGTGGCGTTGGCGTTGACGCGCGAGGTGTAGATGTTGTTGGCTTCGGCGTTACCAATTCAGGAGCTGTAGTCGTTTGCGATGGTGCTGGGGTAGGACTACGCGCTGCTGGCGACGGACTGTCGGCAGCCGCATCCGGAGTAAATGCTGGCGTTTGTGATGGTGTGCTCGTCGGCTGAAGAGCCGGTACGACAGGACTTGGCACCACAGTAGCTGGGAGAGGAGAAACAGTCACCGGCGCACGAGTTGGGCTGACAGTTGACGGAGACAGCGTAACCCGAGTCGGTGAAGGCGTAAGCTGAGGTGCCTCGGTTGGCTTCTCAGTGGGCTTTTCAGTCGGCTTCTCCGTCGGCTTCTCCGTCGGCTTGCTCGTTGGATCCTCCCGTGGCTTCTCTGTTGGCTTGCTAGTTGGATCCTCCCGTGGCTTCTCCGTCGGCACTGGAGTCGGCGGGTTCGTTGGTTTCTCAGTTGGCCTCTCCGTTGGCTTTTCAGTTGGCTTCTCGGTCGGTGCGCTCGTTGGATCCTCTTGTGGCTTCTCTGTGGGCTTTTCCGTTGGAGCAGCCGTGGGCTGGACTGGAAGAGAATCACGTGGCTTCGGCGTTGTTGGTTGTGGCGTTGACGAAGGCAGTGGCGTAGGTTGTTGTGTTAGTGGCACCGGCTGCGTCGTTGGCACACCCGTCGGTACTACAACCGTTGGCGTGGTCGTCGTGGCTTCGGGTGTCTTCGTGGGTTCTTCACGAGGCTTCACAGTCGTCGGCTTGGGCGTCTCATTCGTAGGGTTCGGAGTCGCAATCGTTGGCTTCGGGGTCTCCGTTGGCTTGACAGTCGTAGCCTGCGGCGCTTCCGTAGGCTTCGTAGTCGTAGGCTGAGGCGTCGTGGGCTTCGTAGTCGTAGGCTGGGGCGTCTGCGCCGGCTTTACTGTTGTTGGCTGCGGGCTCGCCGTCGTGGGCGCCGGACTCTCGCGAGGCTTCTCCGTCGTCACCGCAGGCGTCTGACTTGGCTTCACTGTCGTCGGCTGCGGTGTCTGTGTGGGTGCAGGCGTCTCCTTGGGCTTGGCCGTCGTCGGTGCAGGCGTCTCCTTGGGCTTGGCCGTCGTCGGTGCAGGCGTCTCCTTCGGCTTGGCCGTCGTGGGCTGCGGCGCATCGCCCGCCCTGGCCGCCGTGGGCACCGGCGCAGGCGCCGTCGTCACAGGCGCGTTCGTTGTCTTCGCATCCGCTTCACCGGCCGCGCTGTCCGCCGACGCCGACGTGTCCTGGAGCCACCGGCGCGCGTCCACCGCGTGCTGCTCGACGAGCCCTCGATCCGCCTCCACGTCCGCCGCCGCGACGACGCTCGCCAGCGCCATGGCCAGCAGCAGCAGCCGCCTCCATCGCGTCGGCGCGTGCATCTTCCGCGTGCTGCCGTGCTCGTGCTGTCACAAGTGGGGACCCGAACTGACGCCTCCAGGCGCTCGCATTGACGCACGAGGGTACCGCCCGAGCGGTACACTACACCTTCCAACACTCACTCTACACGACGGCGCGATGCGTGGATTCCGTTGAACCATCTGTGGTGGCCATCCGTCCACTTGTGTGTGGACTGTGACCAGCCATCGAACAGCTGGCGTCCGGATGTTGGCGCGGAAGGATTGAAGATCGCGCAGCAGGAGCCAGTTCACTCAGTAGAGGCGCGTTCTATATCAGTGGGTACACTGCTTACCGTACCGCATTGTGGATTGATGTACTGGTTTAGTGTGATGTGGGAGAAAGGAAAATCCACCGCCGGAACAAAAAAAAGGCCCAGTTGACACTTGAGAAGAAGCGAGTTGGAAGATGCACCGACTCGATGGAAATGGAAATGCCATGGCGCCAAGTTGGCGCCGTGGGAGGACGGCGCGGATGAGCTCAATGCATTCGACTAATGCGAGAGGAAGTGGATGCGCCTGCTACTGGTGGGTGGGGGCGTCACGCGGTAGACCGATCCATGACTGAGAGGAGGAAACAACAAACGTGAGCGGCCTGTATTACAATCCTAGCGAGCTGCTCATATAACCTTAGCCACTACTACATACAGCGTTCTCTCTTCTCCAATGGAGCCTTCCCTGTGCGGCTCCAATGCAGCAAAACTGCCGAGCACTATCGGCATCTCCTATCCTCCATACTGGTCTGGGCCTGGTCGATTACAAGTAGCCGAGGTCGCGAGCAGGCGGTGCGTGGTGGTAGTCGTCGTCGCTGGAGCCAGGGCCGCCGTCGCCGTGGCGAGCCGTCGTCACGCTAGCGTACACCTCCGAGTCCGTGGCCGTGCGGGTCTCGTACTTGGCAGTCGAGTCTTCCAGGTTGTGCTCTTCCACGAAGGAGCTGCGCACCGCCCAGGCACGGATGTACGTGCTGAAGACAATGAGCTGGCGAATGAACCAGAAGATGATCACGAGCGTGTTGATGCCGATGTAAGCGTTGGCAACGCCGTTGCGAGCAGTGTCCGACATGCCGTTCGAGTTGAGGAAACCGAACGACAAGCCGAAGTTGACGATCTTCAGCAGACCCAACGCGTACGTGAAGCGAAGCACCAGCACCTCGGCGAACGGGCTCAGCACGAACACGGCGATCAGGTACAGCACCTCAATCAAAATGACGATGATCAGCTGAGTTGGGTCCGAGTCCATGGTGCCGACGATAATACCGGTGACAATCTGCACGAGCGCACCGAGGATGAAGAACATGCGGCTGCGGAACGAGAACTCGGCGTACAAGGAGCCCCACGTCGCCATGTTCTCGAACTGAAGCAGCTCATCCTTGGACTTGTGCATGATCACACGTCCGCACCACGCCAACACACCAAAGCATACGACACCGATCGCAAGGATCGACACGAGCAGCGCCAACGGGACGGTTTCCTTGGCCTGCACCTCCATCGAGATCTCGAACGACGCGTAGGTGCTCAGAGGGTACAGCGCAAAGTACCAGATCAGCACGCACAAACCGAGCGTACGAATCGAAGCGCTGCGAAGCTGGTGAACACCTTGGGTGGAGCTGTGCATGTTGGCTGGGTCATCGAGGACCTGCTCAGCCTTGCGCTTTGCCAACATGGCGATCACAAGGAACGCGAGCAGCAAGATGCCGATGACGACCGCAAAGCCAACGACCGAGTGGTACACAATGGTCTCCTCACTAATACCGATACGATCACCGTAGGCGACGACACCACCCAGCACAATCGTTTCCAAACGACGACTGTCCGAGTTGACCGATCGCTCAATGAGGAAGTTGGTCCAGGCGAACGAGTCCGTGTAGTCCCATAGGAAGTATGGCGTCTTGAGGAGCGTGAGCTGCGACACAGTACCCATTTGCTGCAGGTAGCTGACGTAGAGGATGAACTCCCACGTGTTTGGCGACCAGAGCGACGACGTCCACGTCAGCGTCGCATCAAGCGACACGTAGTGGAAGAACAGCAAGAGCGCCACTGAGATACCAGCAAAGGCACACGTAGCATAGCGAAGGAAGTCGTGGAAAGCCTGGCTAGAGGAAGACAGGATGGCCTCGGCAGACGTCGCCGTGTTGCGGTGGCTTCCACCGATAATGTTTGACGCACTCGAAGGTGACGACGCCGACGTCGAGGAGCCTCCGCTGGCACCGTTTCCTGTCGCCGATCCCGAGCTGATCGAGTCAATGACTCCAGGTGGGTCGGTCTTGGCACCTCGGACGTACAGCTTTGGCTCAGCAGTGCTCGTAGACTCGTCCTTGATGTCAAGAACCACCGGCTTCGGGGCATCCGTGTTGATCTCACGAATCTCGAATGGGTTCACCTTTGGAGCGGTCGTGGCATCCGATGAAGTGTCGTTCGTGTTGGCGACGATGATATCCTTCAGGTTCGCCTGGGCGTTATCCTCGGGCTCTGGTGTCTTCGTCTCGAGATCACCCTTCTTCGTCACACTCGGCGCGGGCGTGTCTGGCTTTTCAGTGGCAACAATCACATCGACCAAAGGAGGGTCGGTCGTCGTCGGCTTCGGCGTGGTCGGACTAGGAGTATTAGTCGGGCCTGGCGCTGGTGTCGTTGGCTCAGGCACTGGGACGGTCGTTGGGCCTGGCGCAGGCGTCGTTGGTTCAGGCACTGGGACCGTCGTTGGGCCTGGCGCAGGCGTCGTTGGCTCAGGCACTGGGACGGTCGTCGGGCCTGGCGCTGGCGTCGTTGGCTCAGGCACAGGAACTGGCGCTGGCGTCGTTGGCTCAGGCACAGGAACTGGCGCTGGCGTCGTTGGTTCAGGCACAGGCACAGGAGCGAGCGTTGTAGGCTCTGGCACTGGAGCTGGAGCGAGGGTCGTCGGTTCTGGCACAGGAGCTGGCGCGGCAGTCGATGGCTCCGGGGTAGCCGTCGTCGGCTCTGGAGCTGCAGTGGGCTCCGGCGTTGGTGCGAGCGTGACTGGCTCTGGCGTTGGCGCGACCGTGACTGGCTCAGGCGTCGGTGCCACCGTCGTTGGTTCTGGCGTCGGCGCTGGCGTCGCGAGGAGCGACACGTCGATGAGCGCCACTGGCGTTGGCGACGGCGCGTCCGTCGGGGCTTCGGTGGCAGGCGCTGCCGTCGTCGTCGTCGTGCTCGGCGAGCGCGTCACGGGCGCCAACGATTCTTCGGCGGTGGACGCGTCCGAGGACTGCAGCATACGCGCATCCTCGGCGGCGGCCGTGGAGGCCACGCACAGCGCC
>JAADVE010000311.1:0-22388 GCA_023334595.1 Pythium utonaiense
ACCTCCCACACGTCGCCATGAGCTGCTCGTCGCTGAGAAACCCATTGATCCACGCAGAACGCACCGCTTGAACTTTCTCGTGGAGTTTCTCCTCGCGGATTTGGTCGTACAGCGCGGCGACTTGCTGCTCGCCCTTGGCGCTGAGCCGCGGGTCCGGGATCATCGGGTCGCGCGTGAAGATCCAGGAGAACGTGTACAGACTGCGCGTGCGCCACTCGTTGAACTGGGACTCGCCATGGCGGATGCAGTAGAGCTGCTTCTCCATGTTCCTCGTGGTCGAATTAGCCAATTTTGGCGATGGCAATAATTATTGGCGCGACGGTCGCGCGAAGGTTGCGCGAAGGTCGCACAATAAGGGTCATGGCTGCCCAGTCAACTAACTCAATGGAGCTCTTCACTGAAATGAGCCAACACCAAGGAGAAGAGGCGGCCGCGGCTCGCGCACAGGCGTCCAAGGACAGCGACCAGTGGTCGCGTGCAGTGTGTGCAACCTGCGACCGCAGCTACAAGTTCTATTGTCCGGTGTGCTGCGTGGCGCTGGGCAACCCGGAGGGCGTGAATGCGCCGTCGCTTGTGCTGCCGCTGCAGGTGCACATTTGGTTCCAGGACAAAATCAAGAAGAGCACGGCGCCACACGCCAAGGTGCTCGCGCCAAATGACGTGGAGATCGTGCAGTGGCCGCTCAGCCACCAGCACAAGACGGAGCTCCAGTACGACCGCGAGAGCACGCTGGTTGTGTACCCAACGAACCTATCGGAGACCATGCCCGAACTGACCAAGGAAGACCTGGAGAATGCCAAGACGCTCGTGTTTATCGACTCTCCGTGGCAAAAGGCACCGATTATCTTGCAAGATGAGAAGTTGGCGCCATTGCGCTGTGTGAAGCTGGCCAAGCCGCCATCTGAGAGCAAGTTCTGGCGATACCACAAGGCAGGAGCTGGCTGCGTCTCCACCATCGAAGGTACGTCCTCCTCACGCTACGGCTTGTACTCTAACGAATACAATGCCTGACCATCGTTGTGTATCCTACAGCCATTCAGCTGATGCTCCAGGACTATGTGGACGCAGCCTCTGCTGCTGGTGTCGCGCTTCGTGAGGGCGCGGAATCTACGAACTTGGAAGACTTGTTGTTCTTTTTCAAGATGCTGTACTCGCAGATCGCCGAACACTACGAGAGCGATCCTCGCAACAACCGCAAGCCACCGATGGACGAAGCCGAGAAGGAGCGCCAGCGGGTGCTTCGCAGTCAGAAAGAGTTGGGACGCAAGCGAAAGCTGGAAAGCAAGCAGGAGGCGTGGGCCAAGGTCGAGGCGGCACTCGCTGCCGGAGAGATCACTGAAATCCCCAAGAAGAACGACCGCTGTTTCAACTGCAAGGAGCCTGGCCACGAGGCAAAGGCCTGCCCAAACCCATGCCGCTACTGCCACAAGACCGGCCACTTCAGCGGCAAGTGCAGCATGAAGAAAGTCCGTCAGGAGCAGATCTCGACGGCCACACAGCGGGTCACCCAGGCGTGATCGATCGATAGTGGCTACATTTGTGACCCCTGCCCCTCCATGCGTCTATGAACGTAATAACTTTAGAAGAACAGTCTATTCTCGTGGATATCTCTTTCCCTTCTCTCGATCTGTACCACTTCGCTGGTACCCAAGTGGCTCCCTTCCTTTGACACGAGGGAGCTGTACCCCTGGAGAGCTTCCTGATACAACAGCAGCATTAGGCTCCAACCCGACACCACGCGCGACTGACGGAAGCCGACACCTGAGCGGCGCACGACCCCGCGAGACCCGTCCAGGCCCCACGCGACCCACGCACGCCGCTCGGCACCATGGACACGCTGGCCAGGTACCTGCCTGGGCTGCGGTCCCAGAGCAACTCTGCTCGCTACCGCGCGGCCCGCGAGCTGCGCCACTTCATCGAGTCCGAGTCGCGCGACCTCGCGCACGCCGTGTACATGAAGTGGGTGGGCGACATCGCGTCCAAGCTCATGGACATGTGCAACAGCGGCGACGCGCCCGAGCGCATGGGCGGCATTGCTGCCATGGATGAGCTCGTGGAGCTCTTCATCGCCGAGCGCAACGACCAGACCATCATCGAGTTCGCCCACTCGCTGACGCGCGTGTTTGAAAAGATCCCAGCCGCGGACTCGGCCACACTGCGGCTCGCGGCTAAGGCGCTTGGACACATTGTGTCGACCGGAGGAACGAGTCTGATCGAGTTCGTGGAAGACTACCACGTCAAGCCGGCGCTCGAGTGGCTCAAGAACGAGACCTTCCACGTGCGTCGCCACGCCGCTGTCATGATCCTCAAGGAGCTGTCGACCAACGCGCCGTCGACGTCGTTCCGCTACATGGACCGGTACTTCGATTTCATCTGGAGCGCGTTCTGGGACACGAAACTCGTCGTGCGCGTGAGTGCCAGCGAGTCGCTGCAGACGTGCTTCTCGCTCATCCAGCAGCGAGAATCCAACCGCAAGAGCGCGTGGTACAGCCGCGCTCTGGAAGAGGCAGAGAACGCGTTCCGGCGAGCCAACGCCGACGCTACGCATGGCGCGTTGCTCATTCTGAACGAGCTGCTGCGCAACACAGGCGACTTCATGCACCCGCACTATGCCAAGGTGTGCCAGCTCGTGTTCCAGCTGCAAGACCACAAAAGCCCGTCGGTTCGCTCGGCCGTAATCAGTTTGTTTCCACGACTTGCAAAATTCAACACCTCGGCTTTCCTGGATCGCTGCTATCGCCGCTGTATGCTGCATCTATTGGAGGTACTCCACTCAGCCACGACCACAACACGATCGGACGCTCTGCTGTCTATCGGTAAACTGTCGCTAGCGATCGGTCCGGCCCTCGCACGAGATGAGCAGGCGCTGCCGGCGATAATGAGCGGTATTAAGATCGGTCTCCAGGTCAAGAAGAGGGACTTTGACACGCACAAAGAAGCGCTGGCGTGTCTGCGCATGCTGGCCGAAGCCGTCGGTCCAGCGTTGATTCGTGTCGATATCGAGTCCATGATCTCGCAGCTCTTCCAGAATGACCTTGACTCGTCGCTTGTGGAGACCCTGACGACGATCGTGAAGAAGATTCCGGCACAGAAGTCGCAGGTCCAGATGAAGCTGTTTGAGCGACTCAGTGCGATCTTGAGTGCTGCGCGCCAGGGTGAAGGCAACGGCGCCTCCAGCACTCCGACCAGTCGAGGTCGTACCAAGACGTCCACGACCTCCAGCACCTCCAGCACATTCCTGTCCATGTTGTCGTCGGCTATCGAGCGGTCCAAGACCAGCGCGCTGTCGTCATCCTCCTCAGACTCAAACTCCCTCTCGACCTCGCAAATGGACTACACTTCTGCCGTGATGATGCAGTCACTCGCGCTCGAGACGCTCGCAAACTTTGACTTCCAGGGCAGTCGCCACATCCCGCTGATGCAGTTTGTCCACGAGACTGTCGTCAAGTTCCTGGACCACGAAGTCGCGCAGATCCGTCGTAGTGCGGCTATCACGTGTTGTAAGCTGCTGCTTCCACCAGGCGAGGAGCGAGGTTTGATGACGTCGGACGATTTTGCGCGACCTGTGACGGCTGTCCTCGAGCGACTGCTCACCGTGGGTATCGCCGATACTGAAACGAGTATCCGTCTACAAGTCTTGCGGTCTCTGGATGCGCGTTTCGACCCGCTCCTCGCACAGAACGATAACCTTCGTTGCCTGTTCATCGCGCTGAATGACGAACGATTCGAGATCCGCCAGACCGCCATGAGCACGCTGGGCCGACTGACGCACCACAACCCAGCGATGGTGTTGCCGTCGCTCCGTCAGACGCTGGTGCAGTTGCTCACGGAGCTGGAGTTTAGCGGTGACTCGCGTGGCAAGGAAGAAGGCGCGCTGCTCATCGGCTGCCTGCTTCGGTCTGCCTCAGAGCTAGCCAAGCCGTACGTACTGCCGATCCTGCAGGCGCTGATGAAGAACTTACGAGAAGATTCTGAGCACACGCGCAACCGTAGCACGATCAGTGTGAGCCGTGCGATCCTCGCAACGCTAGGTGATCTCGCAGAAGTCGGCGCCGAGGAGCTCATTCCCTACTTGAACCAGTTGCTACCAGAGGTCATCGACCAGCTTCGTGACTCGAGCAACCCACAGATCCTTCAGGTGGCCATCAAGACACTCGGCCAGCTCGTGTCGTCGACTGGTGATGTGATTCGTCCGTACTATGAGTACCCTGAGCTTCTCGACCTACTTTGCCAGGCCTTGCAGAAGTCAGGTGATGCATTTGAGCCGCTGCGCATTGAAGCTGGTCGCACGCTCGGTATCTTGGGTGCGCTGGATCCGTACAACCTGCGGCTATTCCATTTGCAACGACAAGGTAAGCTCACAAACATCCCTCCGTCGCGTGAGTTCCGGACGGGCCTTCCTACTGTGGCAGGTCACAGTGGTGGAGGTGTGCCACCGGCGGTTGCGATTGCTGGAGGCATCGGTGGTAACGGACTGAGCCAGCACGTCAACCAAAATGGACGAAGAGGTAGCCACATCGGTGGTACGGGAGTGATCATTGGATTCAGTAACGACGGACAGGGCAACTCGTCAGCGTGGGGCGACGACGACGCGAAGATCATGCTGCAGGAGGTGGTGCAGCTCACTAATCGCACACGAAGCGAGACCCAGAAGGTCAAGCAGACCAGCAGTAAGGGCCTGACTGTCACACTGGAGGCTCCGCCGGAGGACCTCTTGCCGTCTATGATCGGCGACGCTACTCAGTACTTCCCTACTGTCGTCGTGAATGCGCTCATCCGTATTCTTCTCGAGCCGCGGAACTCGGCCCATTATCAGGGTACGTTTGTGGCCGTCATGTACATCTGCAAGAGCCAGCGTAAGAAGATCGCCCCGCACCTCGAGAAGATCATCCCAGCATTCCTGTACACCATGGAACGCGTGAACCGGTCGCTGCGTAAGTTTTTGTTCGAGCAGCTCTGCGATTTGATCCAGATTGTGGAAGAGCAGATCCAGCCGCATCTGGACCACCTTGCCATGGTCTCTATTGTCAACAGCTACTGGGACGATCACTTGGAAGAGGTGCTGAACCTTGTCAAGAAGCTCGCCAACTCGCTTGGGGAGCAGTTCCGTGTGTATCTGCCAGATCTCGTGCCTGAGCTGCTGCGTGTGATCCGTAGTGAGCGCGACAACTCGAGCCGTCCACGCACGCTGCTCGTGCTGAAGACGGCGGTGTCGCTCGGCCGATTACTCGATGGATACTTGCACCTCATCATCCCGGCGTTGGTGGCGCTCATTGAAAGCGATGCCGACCTGAATGCACGCAAGCAAGGCCTCGGTTCGCTTGGTTCGCTCGTGAAGAAGCTGAATGTGAGCGTGTTCGCCTCCAAGATCATCCACATGCTTGCGCGTGTGATCGCCTCCCAGCCGGACCTGGTCTACTTGGCGATGGATTGTCTGTGCTGCATGGTCTACACGATGGGCAATGATTATGCCATCTTCGTGCCCGTGATTAGCCAAGTCTTGGGTCGCCAGGCATTGCGATCACACGATATCTTTGATCGCTACGACCTGTTGGTATCCAAGATCCTCAAGCACCAGCCTCTGCCTGTGGCGTCGTGGGCCACCGATCCATCACGCGGGCGTATTGCTGACTCTAGTGATCGATCAGATGCTAGCACCTCTGGAGGGGATGAAGCCAAGAGCTTACCGTGCGACCAGAAGAACCTCATGAAGGCGTGGGAAGCTTCGCAACGCGGCACCAAGGAAGACTGGACCGAGTGGATGCGAGCTTTCTCAGTGGAGCTGCTGCGTGAGTCGCCATCGCCCGTCTTGCGAGCATGTAAGGAGCTTGCCTCTGTGTACCAACCACTCGCCCGAGAGCTCTTCAATGCGTCGTTCGTGAGTGTGTGGCCACACTTGAGCCCACCAACGCAGGACAACTTGATCCGCTCGCTGGAAACCGCCTTCCAGTCACCGCACTTGCCAGCTGAGATCTTGCAGACGCTGCTGAACTTGGCCGAGTTCATGGAGCACGACGACCAGTCACTGCCGATCGATATCCGTCTCTTCGGCTCGCTGGCGGAGAAGTGCCACTCGTTTGCGAAGGCGCTCCACTACAAAGAGCTCGAGTTCAACACGAACCCAACAGCGGATGGCATCCAGGCGCTCATCTCGATCAACTCAAAGCTGAACCAGCCTGAGGCGGCACGTGGTCTTTTGAAGCACGCGCTCGGTCGGCTGCCTGGTGTGGAAGTCAAGGCCTCGTGGCACGAGAAGATCTTGCGATGGGACGACGCCCTGGCGACACACGACCGAGTGCTTCAAAGCGACCCGGACAATGTCGAAGCCATCTTCGGTAAGATGCGCTGTCTTTACGCTGTCGGAGAGTGGCGCCGTCTCAACGACCACGTCCAGGAAACATGGGCCAAGATCTATGGTGACGACGTCCACCACCACCACCGCGACTACGATGGGGCAAATGGAGACGACGGCGAGCATGACCAGGAGGATGGACGGCTGCTCGACGTACCACCCGCGCTAAAGAAGGAGCTGTGCAGCAACGGCGCTCGAGTCGCGTTCATGCTTCAGAACTGGGATGCGATTCCTCGTTTCATCAACTCAGACATGGAGGAGACCGAGTCGCACATGTTCCAAGCTGTCGTGGCGATCCGCCGCATGGAGCTGGATGACGCTATGGCCTCAATCAAGCTGTGCCGTAAGGTGATGGACCCGACACTGCGGTCGCTCGTGAGCGAGAGCTATTCGCGCGCGTACATGCCGTCGATCGTGCATCTCCAGATCCTTACAGAGCTGGAAGAAGTGATCGCATATCTCAAGACGTTTGCCTCCAACAACAATGGAGAGCTCACGCTTCTGTCCACACCAGCGTCACGCCGCAAGCAGAGTATCAGCAGTCTGAATTTCGTGTCCACAGCGTCCTCGAGCACGTATGAGTACGACAAGCAAGCCGCTTTAACTAAGGTCCAGACCATTTGGACGAAGCGTATGCTCGGCGTGGAGCGCAACATCCAAGTGTGGCAGAACCTCATGCTCGTGCGCTCTCTGGTGTTTGATCCCAAGGAAGACGTCGATATTTGGCTCAAGTACGCTCGCCTGTGTCGTAAGTCGGGCCACTTGAACCTCGCAGCCAGTGCGTTGTGGCGAGTGGGTGCACAGCCGTTGATCCGCAGCATTCAGAGAGATCCGTACGCGCCACTCCCACTCAACTTTGGTGGTACCAATGCTGGTGCGCCATTCACGGGCGGTGTGTCGATGATGAATGCAGCAAGTTTCTCGGACAGCTCCGCTCCAGACCCGCGAGTCGCGTTGAGCTATCTGCAGCACTTGTGGGCAGAGAACCGAGAGGATGTAGCGCTGCGACAGATTAACCACTACATCCAGGCGCTCGAGCGGTACAGTAGCGGCGAGGAGCTCGCGAACAACGAAGATCTTCTGCGGCTGCGTGTGCAGGTATACATCCAGTTGGGTGAGTGGCAAATGGCGCTTCCCGAGCCACACAAACAAGCGGATGGCACCTCGTCCGTGGACCAGGTCATCGGATACCTCGCGACGGCCACTCAGCTGGACCCGACAAACCACCGCGCGTGGCACGAATGGGCGTTGATGAACTTCCGAGCCATGGAAGCAACCTCCACAGACCCGTCGGACGACCCGAAGCGGTACGCTGCACCGGCGATCCAAGGTTTCTTCCGGTCCATCGCGTTCGGCCATATGCGCTACGACGTGACGAAGGACGTGCTGCGTCTGCTGACGCTTTGGTTTGCTCAAGGCCATCGCCCGGAAGTCCATGCAGCCATGACGACGGGCTTCCAGGATGTGTCGATCGACACATGGCTCGACGTGATCCCGCAGCTCATCGCACGTATTGACTCGCCCAACGCCAAGATGAACGAGCTTCTACACGAGCTGCTCTCTCGCATCGGCTTTGCGCACCCACAGGCATTGATTTATCCTATCACGGTCGCCTCGAAGGCAATGAACCCGAACCGAAAGATGGCTGCCGAGGGCATTCTTGCGGCTGTGCGACGCCACTCACCCAAGCTCGTGAACGAAGCTGCGATGGTGTCTCGAGAGCTCATTCGTGTCGCGATCTTGTGGAATGAGTTGTGGTACGGTGGACTGGAAGAAGCCTCCAAGCACTACTTTAACAACCGCGACTCCAAGGCCATGATCGCGGAGCTTGCGCCTCTGCATGAGCAGATTGAGAAGATCGGCAAGGAAGAGGCCCCGACACTCCGCGAAGTCGCATTCTATCAGGCGTTTGCACGTGACCTCAAGTTTGCCAAGGAGTGGACAAACCGCTTCGAGAAGACGCAGAATATCGACGATCTAAACCAAGCGTGGGACATCTACTACAGCGTCTTCTCCAAGATCCGCAAGCAGCTCACCAACTTGTCGTCGCTCGAGCTGGCCAACGTTGGTCCGAAGCTGCTGTCGGTCCACAATCTCAGCCTCGCGGTGCCCGGCACGTACAAGGCTGGCGCGCCGATCGTCCGCATCCAGTCGTTCGACACCAAGGTCACAGTGCTTACGTCCAAGCAGCGTCCGCGTAAGGTTACAATCGACGGCAGCGACGGCAAGGCATACCCGTTCCTGCTCAAGGGTCACGAAGATCTGCGTCAGGATGAACGTGTGATGCAGTTGTTTGGCGTGATCAACACGCTGCTGGCCAACGACAGCGACACGAGCAAGCGAAACCTCGCGATCGAGCGCTACTCAGTGCTGCCGCTGTCCCACACGAGCGGTCTCATTGGCTGGGTACCGAACTGTGACACGCTCCACCAATTGATTCGCGACTACCGTGAGGCTCGAAAGATTCAGCTGAACGTCGAGCACCGATTGATGGTGCAGATGGCGCCTGACTACGACAAGCTGCCGCTCATGCAGAAGGTGGAGGCGTTCAAGTACGCATTGGGTGAAACCACGGGCCAGGACCTGTACCGCGTGCTGTGGCTCAAGAGCCAAGACTCGGAGGTGTGGCTTGACCGCCGCCGCAACTACACGCGGTCGCTCGCCGTGATGTCGATGGCTGGCTACATCCTCGGTCTGGGCGATCGTCACCCGAGCAACTTGATGCTGGACCGAGTGTCGGGCAAGATGGTGCACATTGATTTCGGTGATTGTTTCGAGGTCGCAATGGAGCGAGACAAGTACCCAGAGAAGATCCCGTTCCGTCTCACGCGAATGCTCACGCAGGCCATGGAGGTGAGCGGCATCGAGGGCAACTTCCGGTATACGTGCGAGGCGTCGATGCGCGTGCTGCGTGACAACCGCGACTCGCTCATGGCTGTGCTCGAGGCGTTCGTGTACGATCCGCTGATCAACTGGCGTCTGCTCAAGAAGGACGCTGTGCCATCCCACGCACAGCCCGAGGGTGAAGACGCCGTGGTCGTCGTGGATCCTCGTACGCGCACTGTCAGTCAGAACGGCAGCACCGTCCCAGAGTCGAGCAGCGAGATGAACGGCTCGGCCGTGGACGACGGCTCCGTCAAGAGCTCCGTGTCGACGCCACCGCGTCGTCGCAACTCGTCCAGCGAGACCATGTTTGGTGGGTTCAACATGGACCCGATCGACTCGGCGAGCCTCGCGCGCAACTCGATCCAGGACGCGCAGCGCAACTACGACTCGAAGAACATTGGTCAGTCGGTCATCGAGACGGAGCTGCCGCAGCTGAACGAGAAGGCGCTGTCGGTCGTGGACCGCGTGAAGAAGAAACTCGCCGGCCGCGACTTTGACGACGGCGAGAAGGTGCTAAGCGTCGACGAGCAGGTCGACCGTCTCATCAGCCAGGCCACATCCCACGAGAACCTCTGCCAGCTCTACTACGGCTGGTGTCCATTCTGGTGAGCTACTTGTGCACCACGTCACAGAGGCCGGATGGCTACATTGTGTTAGAAACTGTCAATATCAGTTATGTATGGGTGTTAGGCGGGTTTGTGGTTTGATGGGTCTTGAGGTTCGATGGTTGGCGAGCCCGACCCGTGTCGCTTGGCGGATGCGTATCACTGGTTGGAGCCCAGGAGCTCCATTGGCTCAGACCTCTCTATTGGTGACTGTAAGTGGCGGCGATGGGACCTCCAGCGGCGGGCAGCAAGAAGCGCAAGGCGCCAGCGGGCGGCGCCGGCGGTGCGAAGGGAAAGAAGGCTGCGAAGAAGGCGCCCAGCGGAGGCAGCAGCAAGAAAGTACAGCAGACAAAGGGCGGAGCTGCCAAGGCCGGCGCCAAGCCCGGAGCCAAGGGCGGAGCTGCTGGCGCGAAGACTGGCGGCAAGCCGAATGGTGCGAAGAAGCCCAAGGGAGCAGCGCCGCAGCTACCGGAGAACACGGACGACGTGGATGTGGACGAGGACGACGTCGAGTTCTTCGAGCAGAATGCGCAGTTTTCGTCTTTTCTCGTCAACATGGACGCCAAACGTCTGAGCAAGGGCATGTTCACGAAAGACAAGCCTGCGCGGCCTGTGGCGCCTGTGAAGAAGGCGGCGGCGGAGACCGCGGAGGACGGAGAGGACAAGGCGGAGGAGGAGCAGCCACTGGAGAAGCTGGAGGCGCACCGCCGTCGCCCGGGATGGAACACGGCCAAGGTGGATCTCACGAACAAGCTGCCTGTCAAGTTCATGGACGGCAGCGTGCGTTTGAACAAGCTCATGGCGGAGAACGATGAGGCTGCGAATGTCAAGGCCAAGGCCGAAGGTACTGCTGTCGCGGCAGAGGAGACGAGCGACGTGGACGCGATGGAGGACGTCGTGGAGGACCTCGACTCGGACGTGTCGGATATGGAGTTCGAACAGCTCAAGGACGGTGAGGAGGAGGAGCAGGAGGAGGAAGAGCAGCAGAAGCAGGAGCCGGAGCCTGTGACTGAGGTCGATCTCCAGATCCAGCGCCAGCGCCGTCTCGCGCAGAAGAAGGTGGAGATCGCACAGCTCTGTGAGAGCATCCTGGAATCGCCTGAGGATGCGATGAAGAAGAACAAGGAACACCCTGACGGATTGAGCAAGATCCAGGAGCTCCACGCGCTTTGCTACGACCCGGATGTGACTGTCCAGAAGCTCAGCATGCTCTCGCAGCTGTCCGTATTCCTCGACATCCTCCCTGACTACCGCATTCGTCTTGCTCAGGAGAACGAGAAGCAGACGAATGGCCGCCCGCAGAAGAAGAAGGTGCAGCAGATGCAGGACTACGAGGCAACGCTGCTGAACAACTACCAGATCTTCCTCAAGAAGTGCTCGCAGGTCGTCAAGGACGGCATCAAGGGCAAGGGCCCCAACCACGAGCTCACGCAGAAGGGCCGCAGCGAGCTCGCGCTGGCTGAGACCGGCGCCAAATGTCTGGCGCAGCTGCTCAAGGCCAAGTACTCGTTCAACTTCCACCTGAACCTGATCGTGGCGCTTGTGCCGATGGCCGACAGCCACTTCCCGACGCTGCGCAAGGCTGCGTGTGATGCTTTTGAGAGCGTGTACCAGTCGGACAAGTCGTGTGTCGCGACGCTCGACATCGTCAAGCAGATCTCGTCGTACGTCAAGCAGAAGGAGCACCGAGTGAAGCCTGACATCATCAGAACCTTCATCAAGATGCCGCTGGAAGTGACCATGGAGCAGGGTGAAGCCTCGCGTAAGAAGGCCAAGTCAGACCGTAAGAAGCGTCGAAAGCTCCAGAGTGAAGGCGATTCGATCGCTGCTGGCTTGAAGGAGGCGGAGGCTGTGGTGGACCGCAGTGAACGCGAGAAGACCCAGGCCGATATCCTCCACGAGCTTGTGCTTATCTACTTCCGTATCCTCAAGCAGGCGACGTACTCGACGGCGCTGCCGGCAGTGCTGGAAGGCCTGGCCAAGTTTGCGTTCCTTATCAACCTGGAGATCATGATCGACCTGATGAAGGTGCTCAAGGCCGTGCTCAAGGAAGACATCTTGCCCTTGGCCTCGGCCTTCCAGGCGGTGCTCACGGGTCTGCGCACCCTCCAGGGCCCAGGCCAGGAGCTCATGGTGGACGACAAGGAGTTTGTGGACATCCTCTACAAGCTGCTTCGTCGCTTCTCGGAGGGTGAGGACCAGAGCAGCTTCGACGTGGCGTTGCAGTGTGTGGAGGCAGTGTTCCTGCGTCGCAAGGAGATCGTCGTCGACCGTGTGGCGGCGTTCATCAAGCGCCTGCTGCTCATTTCCATGAGTCTGCAGCCACACCAGATCCTGGCCGTCGAGTCGCTCGTGCGTAGTCTCATGCACCGCTACTCCAAGCTGCACCAGCTTCTCGAGAGCGACGTGGACCGCGTGGCCTCGGGCGAGTACCGCGCGGACGTGGACGACCCAGACTTCACCAACCCTTACTCGACCGCGTGTTGGGAGCTGTCGTTGCTGCAGAGCCACTACCACCCCATGGTCTCGGCCTTCTCCAAGGGCACGGCCGCGCTGGGCCCGAGTCTGCCCAACGAGTACCCTCGCATGATGCTGGAGACGTACAACACGGCGCTGACTGGCACGTTCCTGCCCAAGGTGCCCGTGCCGCCTCGGAATCCGCTGTTTAGCAAGATGGAACAGCACCAGAAGCGTGAGAAGAACAAGAAGCGACAGCGCGAGCGCAAGTTCTTCGTGGCCGATCCGATCACCGAGAACACTCGTCGTGCCTCGCCATTCATGCAGATGTGCCTACAGGCCGACCGCGCGGCGGCCTCGGTGGTGGACAGCGAGATCGAGTTCCGACGATAGATGGACGGACGCATTTTGCCTCAAAATCAAGTTTTGCATGTTTACACCCTACAAACTTCAGCATAGATATACTATAGACGCGTTTTGGACCCAAGTGTGGTAGGTTTACGGGCTGTCGACGACGAACGAGTCGTCGAGGTACGGACGGTTCGTGCCTTGCCTCACGAGACAGGAGAAACCAATGACAGCGACGATCGTGATGGTTGCGATGAGAGCCACGGCGAAGAGGAAGTTGGTCCACTTGGCGACGAGCTCGAGGAACGAAGCTCTGCAGCCTGTGTACGGAGCCACGCCCACGGTGGCGTTTCCGCTAAGGAGGAAGGAGCCGCACCAAAGCTGGTTGGTCGAGGAGCGCTTGCACGCGTCCATGGCCCAGTCGTACACGGGCTGGTAGTTCTTGTACTTGGCGATCTGGTCGCAGACACCGCAGAACTGTTCAAGCTGTGACGGCTTGGTGGCGAGCGCACAAACCTGCGGCACCGTGTAGGAACCGACGACACTGGAAACAGCGGCGGGCATGTCGATGTTGAACAGCGATGTGACTTCGCTGACCTTGGTGGTGTCGCCGCAGTAGTAGATGACCTGCGCGTAGCAGTAGAGCTTGTCGAAGTTTTCGCCCACGGAGGCCTCTTCTGGCACGGCGGGGTACTCGGCGGCGGCCCATTTGTTGGCTTTCGACTTGACGGAGCTGGCGCCGATGGCCACGACGATGAAGAGACCGGCGGTGAGCACGAGGAGACCGGCGTAGACCGTGAGCACGATGCGGTTGCGGAACCACGCGCCGAAGCAGCCGATGCATGCGAGAGCGACAACCAGCGCGCCTAGGATGAGGATGAAGAGCATGGTGGAGGAGCCGATCCAGGCGTAGTCGCCCTTGAAGGCCTCGAGCCAGCCGGCGCTCTTGATGCGCTGGGAGAAGTACACGAGCAGTCCGCCGCCCACGAGGAACGCCATGTTGACGAGCATCAGCAGCACCTTGGCTAGGTTCACGGCCACCGAGCCATCGTTCTCGTATTGGCCCATGGTGGCGGTCTCACTAAAACTGCTCACGAAGAGCTACGTTCGACTGGATCTCCGGATCTCCGGAACACTGGATGCAGGACACTGGACGCTGGACGCTGAGCGCGGCCGAGACGTTGAGAGCTACTGGAGCTGCTGGATGTAGAGCTAGCTGTTGGGAGCTGGAGACCACGCTGACCACGCTGGAGACTGCACGATCAACAGGAGAGGAGTCCCGTGGTGTGAACACGGGCGTGCGTCGTGACGGGACAGGGAATGGCTTGAGGTCGCCTCCGGGGTGGCTTCCTGTTGGACGGGTCGTCCAGTCGGTAGTCAGATCAAGTGAGTCAGAGTGACCGCAACCTCCCAAAACGAATACTCATCAGACATGGGCACTCCCACCCTAACCACTCCTCAACAGAACAAAGCGCGACCAATAAATAATTGTGTGGTAGTAACACTGTGACTGATGGAGAGTCTCGTATGGGCCGTTTCTCAGGGCTTTGAAGTCCAGTATGCTCTCTGAAACCATGGCGATAGAAGCCATGCCGTACTTCGAAGTACGTCACAGAGTGTGGTGAGTATCTCCCAATCTGTGGAGTTTCTCTCCCAGGAAGCGAGGAGATCCACAAGCGTCCTCATTGGCGTGCGCCTCCCAGTTTGCAGCTGCAGACAATTTCTCAGTCTCAGAGTCAGACGGCATTATCTGATTCAATTATATACCGGTACCATATCGGTATACCGACCTGCCACCTCCCAACGCCAATTCGACGCTGAAAGCGCGGAGCAGCAGCATGGAACTGCAGGTGGGCAGCTCCTATCGGCGAGCTGCAGCTACCCAACGGATCACTAACTCACACAACTCCTTCCATGTAGACTATTCTTGAAGGAGAATGGCCGGCCATGCCCGAGATTGAGTTGCTGCGACGCGCGCAGGCCATGCACTCTGAGGCCGACGCCAAGCTGCGCGCACTCACGCGCGACTTCCGCGCCCACCGCCTCTATCCACGACGCGTAGGTCTTCTGCATCTGTTGGAGTCCAGTCGCTCTCTGTATTCCAGTACTCACCTTGCCGTGTATGTGATGGCCCTTGTAGATGGAGATTCGGTCGCTGCAGCTCCACGTTCACCACACGTTCACGCCGCCTGTGGCCGCGTCCGATGACGGCACGACGCCCGGCGCTCCTGGTCGATGGACACTGCACCTCCAAGCCATAGACGCTGCGTCGGGCACTTCGACTCCCGTGGTGCGTACTTTCTCACGCATGCCTCCCCTTCTTTTTGTTGGCGTTTCCGATCTGACGAGCAGGAGGGTTTTGTTGGCGTATGATTGGCGTTTTTGTTGGCGTATTGTAGAACCTCGTGCACTACTTCCGCAAGGTCTCATTCGAATTAGAACCTCGCCTGTACTCAGACTCGGTGGTCGAGTGGACCTGCTTCCAGAAGGGGAACCACGACGTCAACGCCTTGCAGGTCTCGCGCGCTGGCCACACGCCGCACACTGTGCGAGTCAAGCTTTTGCCGTCGCATCCGCTCGAGAGATACGTGCTTTCCGACGAGCTCCGTGCGGCTATTGGTCCATTCTTCCGCGGCACGGCTCAGTCGCACACCAAGCAGGACATCTTGATGGCCACGTGGGAGTACATCAAGCGCAAGAACCTGATCAAGGAGGACGACTGTCGCGTCGCCGTGTGCGACAACACGCTACGCCAGTTGCTCAACTGCGAGTCGCTGCCCTTCACATCGATTGTCGTGGCTATGCGTCCACATCTCACAGCTGCACCAGCACTCGACTTTGAGTACCATTTAAGCTTGTCGAGCGACGCAGAGGCTCAGGACAAGCCGCAGGACGAGAAGGTCGTGAGTGTGGACGTTGGACACGTTGATGAAGTGGAACGAGCACGCGAACTCGCCCTGCAAGAGTGGGAAGAGCTCCAGCAGGAACAGCAGAAGGAGCTGGATCTCCTGCAACGCCAGGAAGCGCACCTGCTCACACAGCTCCACGCGTACCAGCGCAAGTACGAGTGGATGCAACAGTTTGCTCACGATCCCGCAGGCTTTATCGCCGACGTCGTCAAGTCCCAGCAAGAAGACGAGCAAATCCTCACGGCTGAAGCCGAGACTGACGAGATCAACGTACCCAACCCGCACCAGTTCTCGCAGCCGTGGGTGCGAGAGGTCGTGTCGGAGCTGCTGGTTCAACCACCACGAAACTAGTGCAAGAGGTTGCTACGATTGAAGCCTAGATGAGATGTTTCTCGCAAACATTGCATTTACGCCTGCTTGCATCGGTCATGACATCCTACTACGTAATACAGTAACCATGTTTAGGCGAGAAATGCACGGCGTGTTGACACCTCCGGGGCTCGTGCAGTGAACTGTTTACGCTTGAAGAAGAGCCTGATGACAGATGAGTTAAGTTGGAGAGCTCCCCGACGGTGGGTGCTGCTGACGCCACATCGTATGGATGATCCACTTAGGGCACGTTCTATTTTTTTAGAACTGAGGCTTCTATTTTCGGTACATATCCCAACTCTCAGTCGTTTCGGCACAACCAGAATACACATCTTCCAGCGTCGACGGCGCTGTTGCAGTGTGCTGCGTTGTCGGTCTGTGTCAGGCCCAGTGCGTGGTCTCCTCTGCTCCATTTCCCGTGCGTACTTGAACGCGTAGAGCTCTCTGGACTGGATGCAGCAAGCGAGTACGACGCGGCTTCGCTGCGATCCGACGGAGTATGCTCGTAAGCAGCAGGAGAAGAAAGAGCGCGCGAAAGATCTGAAGGAGCAGCGCCACAAAGGCGTCTTCAACGAGGACCACACCTTCGCACCCAAGTGAGCCAGCCGTCTTCCACCCGTGTCCTCATGCTATGAATTGAAACCCTAACGCTGTACCGCAGAGTGAACCCTCGTGAAAAGGGCAAAGCGCCGTCGTCGAGGGAGGAGGACGAGCGGCCGTCACCCACGATGCAGCGTGGAGGCAGCAGCCAGTACGATGACATTCCCATCCGGCCAAGCAAGACGCTGCAGGCTTCTTCTCGCAAAGAGATCCTTGGTCCAGAGGAGACGCCGATCCCGCCGAAGAAGACTGCAATCAGGGGTAATACTAGCCGTCCCAATAACAATGCTGACCATCACGCAAACACTGGAGACCAAGAGAGCGATGCCTTAGATACTCTGTCGCGCGCGTACCCGAAGAAGGCAGTCACGCGCCAGCCTGAAGATGATGCGGCGTACTCCCCACCGGCAAAGCTCAAGCCAGGTAACTATCTCCTAAACCTCTCATTTGCACACACTGTACGCGTCTAAGGTCTCATATGACGCTGTGGTGGCTGTGGTATAGAACACGACTCGCTGTATCGCGAGGTCAAGCGCACGACCGGCCATGACTTAGAGGATATTCCGATCGCCAAGCTCAATGGAGGTGCGAAGACGGCCAAGCACTCAGGCCCGTGTCTTCGGAACTCGAGCTGCGGCTGTCCAAAGTGTGGTGGAGGTGGTGCGGTTGATAGTGGCAGCAGCATGCGGCCGGATCCGCCTGTGCGTCGTCGTGAGTCTGTGAACCGCGCGCCACCCGACCAGGACTCGTACCCACAGACGAACACGTCCCGGTCGATGAACGGATCTCAGAGTGAGATGGAGGTATGTTTGCCAGTGCTAGAGAATCTACAAGAGGACGCGTGTTGATGTGGTATCGCATGTAGAATTCTCTTACGCTGCTGAAGTCGAAGTTGTCGCGGCAGAAGGCTCGAACTGCGCCTAGTAACCAGGCGTCACTGTATGACGACAAGCCATCGCATGAGCCAGCTTCCAAATCGGCACGTCAGCCAGCCAGCAACTCCAATGGATACGCTTCCGCGTCTTCTTCGTCGACTGGCTCGCGTCGACCAAGCCAGCAAGAGTCGCCACCCCCACAAAAACATGCGCCTCAGAATGCTCGAAGCTCCCAGGCACCGGCTCCCAGTCGGAAGCAGGCTCCCCCTCGACACGAGGAGGACGAACGGCCTGCCGCAACCAACCGACGGCTTCCGCGTCACGAGGAAGAAGATGAAGAGTCGGATATCCGCGCGCCACCTCCGATCACGAGAGGCTTCGCGAATGGTGAGCAGCCAGATGAGTATGCTGATGACATGGGCGAGATGGAAGAGTGCGACAACTGCCACCGCAAGTTCAACGTCATGTCCTTCTCCAAGCATCGCAAGATATGTGAGAAGGTGTTTTCTGCCCAACGCAAGGTTTTCAACATGGCCGCCAAGCGGTTGGAAGGTACGGAGGCCGAGAAGTTACTGAAAGAGGCGAGCAAGAAAGGCGGCAAGAAAGGAGCAGCAGTACGCAACGACGAGAAGCCCATCAAAGCAAAAGCCGTGGACTGGAAGCAGCAGAGTAACGCCTTCCGTGAAGCCATGCGAGCGAATCGCGATATTGCGTTGGCCACCAAGGAAGGCCGTCCACTGCCGCCGATGGCGCCGTCAGCACCTGACCCGAGTCTCATTCCGTGTGACTACTGCGGTCGCCGGTTCAATGACAAAGCTGCCGAACGACACATCACATTCTGTAAGGAGAAGGCGCAACGCAGTGGTGGCGGACCGCCTCCAAAGAAAGCTGGTGCTGCGGCCCCAGCTGCGAAGCCAAGTGCTGCTCCTGCACGTGCACCACCCCCTCGCAAGAAGTAGACGTACCTTGTGCAGCTTGAAGCTATAGGCAGTTGATAGGTAATGAAATACTCTCTATTCGACCCCCACATTACATTCTCAAGCCTACCCGAGGACGAAGAGCTTATCGTGCTGGTGGAGTGTGGTTTCTGGCGTCGGGCACGTATACACATACGGCCTCAAATTTTCGAGTGCCGGGTTGGGTGTTCGGAGCACTCCAATCACGAGCATATTCATTGCGAGAAAGTCTTGGAAAGCACTGAAGAAGTTGGCGCCGGCGTAGGAGTCATCGATTGTGACCTGGAAGAGCCTCCGCGAACGAGAAGACGATGGTACTCCTGGTGTTGAAGACTTTGGGAACTTCGTCGACGGCTCTCTCGACAGCAAAGCTACCTCTTCTCCACAAGCGAGGACGCGGACGACGTCAGTCACGTACGGATTGTAGAATGCTTGGCAAATAATGCGGTCGAGTATGCTAGCCAACACCACATCGCCGCAAGCGAAGGAAGGTGCCAGGTACGGGAACTCGTCATGGCTGACAGCTGGGTCTCGAGGCCGACAAAACTTGGCACTGCTCGCATGATAAAGCAATGCGATAGTGTCAACGCCGTCGAAAGTGGACACTCTTCCAGCTTCGGTGATTCTAGCACCATCATTATCATTTCGCTCGATGAGAGAGCTGTCGTTGTCATACTGTTGCAACGCCGTCTCGATCACCTCTGGAATCTGGCTGAACATCGTCGGCTCTAACTCCGGATACCGCTCCAGCATCCGAACTTTAATGCTTTCCATCGGCAGACCCTGCTCAAGCTCGCGTCGATAGTACCCGAGAGCGCTCTCTGCAGTATCGATGCCTTGTGTGTACAGATGCTGGCGGCTGCTCTGTCTTCGTCGAGGGGATAGCCGCCCACAGGATCCGAACGTCATCTCTTCACGCACAACTTCTGAGACGAGCAGCGCATTAATGACGCCAAAATCTGTCAAGTTTTCGTGATTGAGAGTCTGCGCTTCGGAGGAATCGGAGATCTTGTGAGGGCTTGATGCCTTCAGCTTGAATTTTGAGAATGACGACGGCGGCTGAGGCATGGCGATGACTCGGTAGGCTCGATCAATCGCTATCTTGCGCAAGTCTCCAACTTTTGTTGCACTGCCAGATACAAAGATGACATTTTGAAGGACGTTCCCAATGTCTTCGCCTTGCTCTTCCTTCATCGTGAGTACTTTGACGAGATCGCTGGCAGTCGGATACTGCTCCATGAGAAGTACGAATGGAGGCGAACCCGAAAATCGGTTGATGGTACCCAGCTGTGCGAACGCTCGCGAGGATAACCGAACTTGCCTCTCGCAGACACAGAATTGCTTGATGAAGGCTACGACAGTCAGTGCGTCGCGAAGCCTGCCTCCACAGATCACGAAATGGCCGTCAAGGTGCTCCAAGTCTTGAAGAAAATGATCCCGCTCTAAGCTTCGCTGAACATCTTCGAAGTTTTTGCTTCTCACTGCTTGAATGATCGGCATGTCGGAGGTAAACTCAGGTCTCACACCAGTCACATTCGCTGATGAAACTTCATCAATCTTTTCCAGACTAGAGACATTGGAGAAGGAGCTCAAACGTGAATGGTGCGGAGAGTGAACCAGGCGCAGGCTTGGAAGACTTGATATGTCGCTGACCTCCGTAACGTCTTCCATGACGTCGACGTCTGGTCCTTTGTAGCTTCGACTCTGCTCCAGCAGAGAAAGCGCGCTCTTACCAGATTGAAGGCGAGATCGTGGCGACGGGCGCTTCATCAGACTATCAGAAGATACTCGAACTGGCTGGGCATGTCGAGGAGATGACCCACTCCGTGAGTGGTCTGTTTCGTTCCAGAATCCGTACGAATTCGCGATGTGAAGCACGTTCGCAGCGGTTTTCGCGAGGACGATGCCAATATCACTGTGGAAGCATCATAGCAATGCAATCTTGTTAGGCGTTCGTTCAAATCTTCAATAGCAAAGCGCGAACAGCGACTGACCCTTCGCGAATAAAGTAGTGGAATGGTGCGATGCGGAATTCCCCATCGGTCGTGGTGGCTCCGGCACGTCTTCGTCGGCGCGGACGTACCATAATGAGCATTGCATTATAGCGCTCATAGATGTTCCGAACAACATCGTCGTACTTTTCGTACTGGAAGCGCTTCGTAAAGATGATCGGAAAAATCTGATAGCTCATGCCGTCGACGTACTGTTGCAAGATCAAAGGTTGAGAAACCAGGGAAGAACGTCGAAGGTTATTGCAAGGCTCACCTCTTCAATCCAGTGCTTGGTATCCTTAAGGCTTCCCTCATACTCTGCTGCATTAGCTGAGTGAAGAAGGTTGAGGATAAGAGTACTTGCTCCGGGACACACTGCAGATCTCGCCATGATCATGGTTTGAAGCTCGGATGTGTTGGTGGTGTTGCTCCCAAGAAGCTGTGCCATCATCTCAAGCTCATGCTCTCGCGATCGTAGCTGCATGTAGATATCGAGGTGGACACCGGAACTATCAGCGTAGTTACGAACCGCGAGAGTGTGTAAAACCGTTCTTGCATCGTGCTGTGCTGGTTCGTGTCGTACCAGTTTGTTAGCCAGAAAAAATACTGCTGTGGCTTCTCCCAGCCGAGCTCGTTTCTGGTCGTTTCCATTTGATAAGCTGCCTCGTAAGTATCGTGTGCGTTGAACGAACCGATCTTGAGACAAAAGTCGCAGCACGGCTGGAGATGGCGGGGCCTCGCACATGAATACGACGTCCAGATGAATATTGCCTCGACTCGCGTGGTAGAATTCGTCCAGGAAGTCCCAGATCGAGTCGGTGGTGAGATCGTGACCTGAGACGATCACGTGGCCTGACTTCTTGTTCTTCTTGCGTGTGTAGTCCTTGTCATACTGGTGGTTTTGCTTCGAGAGTTCGTTGAGTTTGGCTGCTTTTTGCGGAATGATCGTGAAGACCGCAATGATGAGCAACATCACGAATATCTCGCCGAGTGTCGTATGAGGCGATATGTCGCCATATCCTGAGGAAGAATACACTGTTAGAGAGATGTTCCAGTAGTTTCATGTAAGCTTTGTCTCCTACCGACAGTTGACATGGTGACTAGAATGAAATAGAGCGCCTCGTGGAAGTGGAGACTATCCCCTTGATCAATATAGTAGGACTCTTCCATGGCATGGTACAGTCCAGCCGCACAAAGAATAACCGCCAGTCCCGACAAGATAAACACGCTCAACTACAGAACGTCAGACCTTAGAACACTTGTTGAACTCGGCATATTGCTTTTTGTAGTACTTACCTCGTAGTTGAAGCCGTGTCGTTTGAATCTGATGAAGCGCTTCAGTCTCAGGACGCGTAGAGCTCGAAAAATACGCAAGACGCGCAGTATGAAGAACGTTTGCGACTTGGTCGAGGTTGTGAAGTACTTCAACGAAAGAAATGACTCTCAGCTTCAACATGAAGGACCATCATCGAGCAGAACTGACGTACCATGAGGAACGAAGGTATGATCGTCACCAGATCGATCAGACCATAGATGGAGAATAAGTACTGCAGCGGATTTGGAGCCACAAACAAATGAAGTCCCTGTCACCGTGCCGACACATCCATCAGTTTTCTTGCCAGATATCGAGCGGCAACCATATATCCCGAACCAGATCGAAGATGAAGAAGCTCGTCAGGCTCAGTTCCACTGCTCGCTTCACCGTCGCAGTTTCGAGATTGGGGTAGTACAGCTACGCCATATCATCACGTCAGGCTCTACTCCCACCGCAGTAGTGATGCACCTCCGTGGCTCACCTCAGTTATATACAGCCCGAAAATGATCGTGCTGAAGGCCAAGTTGAGCAACTCGAGATACAGGCCGGAACGCCCTTCTAGGAAGTGCTGCGCGAGCTCTTGCAGCGTCGGGTCGTAGACGCGAGCCAGAGAGCGACCCATCTCGCTGCGAGATACCCGGCTGCTTCGGTCGCTCATCGTGATGCCATTGAACTGCACGCGGTGCCGGTCGCCAGCGTCGACTGGCATCATCTCACAAGTCAGT